>APFE030396287.1:66209-77445 GCA_000404065.3 Pinus taeda | reverse complement strand
TGTATTTTTTTAATGGAAACAGGGGTATCTCCAACATGTTCTAATTTGCAACGCATATAGAGATGTGGACAGAAAAATATCCAATCTTTTCTTCTTTAGCTGTAGATGCATAAAACTTATTAACAGATAGGGCATTGAATACATAGATTTCAGAGTGTTATAAGTCTCAAGAAACAAGTATCTATCCACCTCTGCACAATAATTTTTCTCATCTTGAGAAGATTCGCTAAATGGCACATTTCCTTCAAAGGAAACTCTGAGAATGTATATGATTCATCCAATGGTTTGTCATGCAACGAAGGAAGTACTGAATTTATGAAATGAGTGGTTATGGAGTAGTTTCCAAAGGACAAACATCCGGTGTAATATCGATTCCCAGGAAACCATTTGCTAAGGCGTAAATATTTCCTCGATTGGTACCTGTAACAAAATCAATAATTGAAAAATAAAGTTGGTTACTGAAGCATAGGGGAAACATTATGTAGAAGCAGGAGGAGAAAAAACTATCAGAATAACAAACATTGACCTGACAGGTAAACCACTAGACGGTAATCTAGGAAAAATAAATAAATAACAATAACAATGTCGAAGTATTTTTAAGCAAGAAATCTATGTATAATTTGTTAATATTGGTTGCATTTCCAATACTGACTACATGGAAATAACCATACTGAATGATTGAAGTATTGAACCGAAAAAAAAAATTGAGAAATAGAAAAGGGAAATATTTTACTCCTGTCGAACTGGCTAACAGAACTCATAATAAATAGGAAACCCAAGGGATCTGGTAAGGGAAACCAGTCTTACCTTAACCGTCATGAACCGAAAGTGGAAAAAATAACAAACCACCTAGAAAAATGGCCTACATACTCTTGTACCAAGAAGCCATTAAACAGATGAAAGAAAAGAGAAAAAAAAAAAAAAAAGAATTGAGAAGAAACCCTTTCCAATCAAATTAACTTTAACCCAGTAATTGTAAAAACGTGAATACCTAACAGGGACAAAATAAGGTAATGTTCCTCTCTAGAATGCTAATAACAATTCCTGGATGAGTTTTCTAGAGCCTCTATTGAAAACACATGGAGAAAAATAACAACTGCATATAAGTTAAACCTGACAAGGAATCGGTGATAATTGCCATCATTACCATAAATAATAATAACAATATGCGAACTAACCCCAATTTTCAGACCTAGCTTGAAATTACTCGATATAAAGAGGGAAAAAATAAATTGGTACCTGTAAAAAAATTGGTAAGGTAAGCCCTAGCATATGTCAAAGAAAAATTAGAGCAGTCTAACCCAATATAGACATGATAAGCCATAAATAAAGATGCCAAGCCAATGCGTAAAAAATAAAAATATTTTACCTGGTGTTCCTGATGCTTCGCTTGAAGGAGGGGAGGTGCACGACGACTAGGGAACCTGGTAGAGGGATCCAGTTGGCAAGGTAATTTCCATCACTCACAATGGCGTTCAGAGAAGCATACAAAATTCTACAGGGAGTGTTTTGCAGCTCCTCAGCGTTGACGGGCAGCACCTCCAGAGTTCCCCTCGGCATCTTGATTCTTTTCCTTCTACCTCGTGAAGCCGATTTCCACAGGGTCACCTCCTGAAGCCGATTTCCACAGGGTCCTGGAATATAGTATCGCGGAGTGAGGGCAGGTGCACTTGGAAGTAGCATAGCCTGGAGAGAGGGCCACTGTCTGTCTGCGGAGTCTCATTGTATACCCCATCTGCGGAGTCTCATCGTATACCTCATCAATTGGATGGATGAGATTATTTTGATCGTCTAACACTTAAATCGAAGGTCCAAAAATGTACACGTAATCCAAGAGGAAAGTTGATTTCAAATGGAAACGCCTTACGGCGTAAAAATATATTTATTTTATCTTATTTTCTACAATATTTTAGAAAAAACAAATTGAAAAATAGTATACAATTCAGAAAAACAAATTGGAAAATATTATAGAATAAAATAGGTAAAATTGTATATTTTTTTATTTACATGTGCTCCAAAAAAATTTGAAGAAAAACAAATTAGAAAATATTATAGAATAAAATTCCTCAAATGAAATTGGAAAATATTATAGGATAAAGTATGGGAAAGTATAGAGACAGGTAATACATGTTCGTGCAATAATGGTAAAGTTCGCATAATTTTTTATTGCTGCGGGAGGATTGACAAAAGACAAACCAGAGTATATTATACCTTACAAGTGCGAGGGAAAGGTTGGAGGATTTAGTGGAGATGTCTCGTAAGGTTATACGATATGTTTTAGTTATGTAATATAGTTTTTATATTTATGGAATATTAGGGGATATAGTAGTAATTTTTAAAGAAGGTTATAATATAATATTATTATAAAGAATGTAAAAAGTTAATATAGTTTAGTAAAAGTCGTATAAAATATTTTAGAATATTTTTATAGTAGTTAAAGATGGAAGGTTGAGGATTTATTTCAGAAAAGTTATATTATTTTTTTTTTATTAATTAAAAAATGCTAATATGTGTCATATAAATATTTACGTTTTTATTTTAGTATGTGGTATTAGTAAGTCATTTTATTGACATATGGTATTGTAATAAATTTTATATTTCCAAGTGAAGAATCCTCATAATAAAATAAAGATGAATATTTCTATTTATTTTTTCTGGTTAATTTTAGTTAAAATCTGATAGAAATTTTTAAAAACATGAGTTTAAATTTTTTAATGTGCATAATTCAAGTGCTCCAGGGGTTTTCAAGGGTGTTGAATCTATTTATGGATTCAAAAATGTATTTTAAACAACAACAAAAATCATGAAATTGTATTACCAAATTTTGGTGAATTCCCGTGAAAAGGGCTATTTTCTCTATAAATTAGGACTTAGTCTAACTCCTACATAGCCTTTTTCACAATCATCAAAAACTGACCTATATTTTTAAAAACTTGATTTTAAATTTTTTAATATGCATAATTCAACTATTTCAAAGGTTTTTATTTTGAACAACAAAAATTCTTGAAATCGTATTGCCTAATTTTAATGAATGTGAAAAAAACCATTTACTTTATATGTTAGAATTATGACACAACATGTTACAACATAACCATAACTATAATTCATAACATAACTATATAATTATATATATTTAACTATTATAAATTAATTATAACATCTCTCACACACCCATATAGACATATATATTATTTATAACATAACATAATTTTATAACTATTTAACCTAAAATTACATAACATAGTTCATAATTATTTAAAATAACTATATTTATATATATATATATATATATATATTATATTAACATAACATAGCATAACATTCCATTACCATACATTCATGTACTATATATATATATAAAAGTAACTATCTAACGTAACAAAATTTATTATTTAATAATTACTTTACTTTTTTATATATATATATATATTATTATATATATATATATTATTATAACAGTAGTAGTTGATAACATAATTATATAACTAGAAATATAACTTATTTATTATAACTATAACATCATATTGCTATATATTATAGTTTTATATATGGAAAACATATAACCTAACATAATTATATAATTATTTATCACCTCCCTACATCCATGCACTATCCATGTTAACTTCAGATCTATCCAAATTAGAAAGGGACCAAATCTCTGGTGCAAATCTCTTTTTCAAGTGCAAAACTTGAGGAAATGTTTTAACCTAGAGAGATTTGATCCCTCTCCATCTTGACAGATCTAGAGTTAAGATGGATCTTGGTTGGTTTAATTATTGATAATTAATAACGGCATAGTTGAGCTTATATACGAAATGACATTTTTCACGATCATTTTTTTGGTTAATTTTAATCAAAACATGATCGATATTTTTAAAAACATAGGTTTAATTTTCTAATTTGCATAATTCAAATGCTTCAGAGGTTTTCAAGAGTGTTGAATCTATTTATGCATTCAAAGATGTATTTTAGACAACAAACAATCTTGAAATTATATTGCAGAATTTTGGTGAATTCCAGTAAATGATGTAAGACTAGGTATATATATATATATAAACAAATAATTTTATATTAATAATTACACAGTTTATGTTATATTAAGTTATATGTTATAATTATATATGGTAAAAATTTATATATAACTAGTTAAATATTTTGTTTTAATATAATAACGTGATGTTAGTTTATATATATAATATTTCTTCTTCTTCTTTTTTCTTCTTTTTTTTAACTTTAAAAGATCGATATTTTATTTAAAAACTATTCTTACTATATTTATCCTTAAAAATATTAAATAAAATTAATTTAAATTTGAATTAATAAGATAAGTAAATTTTATTATTTTATAAAATAAAGGTTCATCATGAGCAACTATATTCATCTGTGGTCAATCTTCAGCTCATAATTTACTGATTGATTGGTCATAGTAGGGTTGCTTTTCTTTAGAGTTTTTTGGGCTATATTGTCAGTCAAATTTGTTAGAAAATTAAAATGCATTTTAAATAATAAAAAATTAAACAAAATTGAAAATTTATTTCACAAAATTCTTAAAAAATAAAATTAAAGCCTAAAATAATTAGAAATAACATTTTTAACATTCAAAATCATAAAATAAAATAAAACTTTGGAAGAAAAAAAATTTAAAACCTAAATTATAATATTTTTTGTGGTTTCAAAGTGTTTTCTACGTTGTTTTTTGTGGTCTTCTAGATTGTTTTGAAAAGTTTTTTTATGGGGTTTTGTGCTTTTCTAGGTTGGTTTTGTGGTTTCCTAAGTTGTTTTGAAAGTTTTTTTTTTTTTTTTTTGAGGGGTTTTATAGCCGTGTATGGTCATTTTCTAAGTCATTTTGAAGAGATTTTTTCTGTTTTTCATGGTTTTCCTAACACAAGTTTTTTTTTTCAAATTAATTTGTTTAATTTTGCAAAAAAAAAAAATGAAAAGGACAAAATGATAGAATACCTACCTTCGTTTGAGCCTCTAAGGCATTGATACCATCAATTTGAACGCTCCATGCTTCAATTTCTTGATCAAGCTCCAATAGACTTTGTTGAGTTACCTAATCATTCTCAGTCGAGCTCTAAAATGTCTGCTGGCCTATGCAAATGGAACACAAAGACAACGCGCGAGATATTTAATAGAAAATAATGCCTTATGGAGTTATAATGCTTGATCGAGCATTAGAGCTCAATCAAACCCTAAATTTTGATTGAGGGCTAGAAACAAACCCTCATCGAGCTAAATTTTTGGCACTATTGGAGCTCAATCAAGCACTTAAATTACTCGATTGATTCATAATTTTTTTCCACCTAAATGCGCCCTCTCTTTTTGAGGAGCATAACCCAACTCCATGTTATCACACCTACTGAGACAGATTTTCATAAGGTACAAGATAGTAAGTCTTACATATGGAAGAGGAAAAGAATCAAAATTTTTGTCCATATGTCTTTTGGTTTGCAATCTTCTGCATGGGAATAAGAAAATTCTACAACTCTGACAATTCATGAAATACTTCCTATTGGTTCATCTCCATTTACAATCAATGAAGAGGAAAACATCTAATCAAACAAATGGATTTAGCAGTTGTCATGTAGTTGATAATGATCTCGCTAATAAATCTAATGGTGGAAGTCCATACACATCTCTCAATAATAAAAATTTGCTACAATTTTTTTGTTCGATATTTTAAGTTGTAGAGAGTTTTCAAGAGAATGAGGCACCTCAGCTCTTAATGATGGTTATTTCAGCATCTCATGATCTTGATAGTATCCATGAACTAGATCATAATGATTTCTTTTCACAAGATTCTCTTGAGAGTACATTACATTGAATGCATGCTCATCTTTCAAAGGTTTTCAAAGGTTTCCGGACTAATAATTTTTATATCTTAAGATAGAATTGCAACTTCGTTTGAAGAATCCTTTATGGGAATTCTTCTGCAAATAAGCGAGACCTTCTCTCTTGTGTTTCGTACAGAGGTAAATATCTCTTCTTTTTCACATTTTTTTCTATTGGTATAGATTAATGACACATATATGTTTGTAAGAAAAGAAGAACTCAAATAGCTCCATTACAATTTCAACTTCACTTGAACCTCATCTCCTTTTGCATTTAGATCGGTTTTATAACTAGTTTCATCTTTCACACCTACTAGATGGGTTTTGCATGCCTAATTTTGTGTTGTAGCTAGTTTCATTCCACACCTTGTTTTCTTTCACATGTATTTCTATTTTGTCTAAACATGTAAGTTCACTGCATTGTTGGTTTATTTTTACATTTAGCTTTCTTTCCTTACATTTTTCCTTTTTCATTGAATTTAGATTTTGCTTCCTTCCATTGCATTTCTCACTTACCATTTCATGTAGTTTTGTCTCTTTGCATTGCTTTTTATTTTTGATTTCATTGCATTATTCATTACATTTTAATTTAGCTTTGTTTGCATAAATTTCTCTTTCTCTTCAAGCTTGTGTTGTGTGTGGAGCATGATTATTCAGAGGTCTTTGTGTCAGCTGGATGTATACTCTAGGAAGTTTGTACACCCCTCCACGCAGGGGGGTGCGGGGGGGCACTTGTCCCCCCCACGGGGGTCCGGGGGCCAGCGGTCCCCCGGCGGGGGCTTAGGCGCAATGTCCCTGAAGCTAAAAATAGATGTAAAATTGCCTTGTAAAAGTATAGCAATTTCTAGTCAATCTGGGCAATTTATTAGGCGGATGATCTGACGGTAGAACTTATGTTTAGTTAAGGTTTTTGTCCCTAGAAGGCAACCCCTCTCTTTGTATGAGGGCATTGTATTTGAGGCTGTGTAATACATGTATATTCTCTGAGCGAGAAGCAGAGAGGTGAGATTGTGAGAGAAAACAAAGGATATTAAAACAGATCTGCTATAGGTTGTGTCTCTTCATTTTGTTGGATAATAGAAAGTAGGGACTGGTTGTTCGAGGTGGATGTAGCCCAAACTGGGTGAACCACGTATATCTGTGTCTCTCTTGTTTTATGTGTTTATATTTCTGCAATATTTTATGTGTTCCATTGCTTCGTAATATATAATTTTCTAATAATTGGTATCAGAGCTGAAGGTCTATTTGGCAGATAAATTTGCAGGAAAGAAGGGTTACTCGTTCGAGTGGGAACAATGGCAGAAGATGGTAAGTTCAGGGTCAAGAAATTTAACGGCCAAAATTTCTCGTTGTGGAAGATGCAGATGGAAGATTATCTGTATCATAAATATCTATACCTACCATTGAGCGGAAAAAAAAAAGATGCCGACGGGTATGATAGATGAAGAATGGAACCTTCTTGATAGAAAGACACTCGGAATAGTACGGTTGTGCCTCCCAGCGACGATCGCCTTCAAAATTTCGAAGGAAACAATGACATAGGGTTTGATTAAGGCATTGGAGAAACTATATGAAAAACCCTCGGCCTCAAACAAGGTATTTCTTATGAAACTGTTATTTAATATGAAGATGTCGGAAGGTGGATCTGTTGCAGACCATTTAAATGATTTTAATACTATTACAAGTTAGTTATTTTCTATAGGGATAAACTTTGATGATGAAGTTATAACTCTGTTTCTGGATCTAGTACTTTAAAGTTTGATGATGTTGTCGGTGCTATCCTTAGTGAGGAAAAGCGACAAAAAAGTTCCGGTGAGACATCGGGTAATGCTTTGAGTGCAGAGACTAAGGGAAGAAAAACGGAAAGAGGAAAGAGCTCAGGAAATTGCAGTAAATCAAGGAAAGGCAGATCCAAGTCTAGATTAGGGACAGTGTGCTGGAAATGCAGAAAGAAAGGACACCTAAGAAATATTGTAGATCTCGGAAGGGAAAAGAAGGAGATGCACAGCAAGAAAACAATCATGAAGCAAAGGTGACATGTGAGGTGTTACAAGATGCTTTGATTCTTTCTTTCAAAAATATTACTGATTCCTGGGTGGTAGATTAAGGGGCCTCATTCCATGCCACACTTGATAAAAAACACTTTCATTACTATGTTCAAGGAGATTTTGGACAAGTTTGTTTGGGTGGTGATAAACCCTGTAAAATTGTTGGAATGGGTAAGGTTCTTGTAAAACAACAGAATGGAAACCAATGGCTACTAAAGGAGGTAAGTCATGTTCCAGATCTAAAGAGAAATCTGATTTCAACGGGGCAGTTAGGAGGTGAAGGTTGTGTAAAGATTGGAAGGTCACGAAAGGAGCCCCGATAATAGCAAAAGGCAAAGAGGTTGGTACATTGTATTTATGGAATGGTATTTCTAACTTTGTTAATTCTTTAACTTCTAAAGGAGCAGATGCAACATTATGGCATCATAGGCTTAGACACATGAGTGAAAAGGGGATGAAGATTCTTCACTCAAGGAATTTGTTGTTGGGTTTGAAGAATGCTGATTTGGACTTCTGTGAGAATTGCATTCATGGAAAATATAAGAGAGTCAGATTTCTCAGAGTAGGGAAAGAAGAGAAGAGCGAAAAATTAGAGCTTGTGCATACAGATGTATGGGGACCTACTTAGGTATCATCTGTCAGTGGCTCTGGCTATTATGTTACTTTTATTGATGGTGCAACTAGAAAAACTTGGATTTATTCTATTAAGAATAAATCTGAAGTATTTGATACTTTCAAGAAATGGAAAGCTTTGGTTGAGATTGAGACAGGAAAGAAATTAAAGTGTCTTAGATCAGACAATGGAGATGAATATTGCAGCAAAGAGTTTGATAGGTATTGTTTAGAGCATGGAATTCGCAGAGAGAGACAGTTCCAAGAACACCACAAGCAAATGGTGTGTCAGAAAAGATGAATAGAACAATCATGGAATGTGCAAGGTCCATGAGATTGCATGTAGGATTTCCTTTACAGTTTTGGGCAGATGCTATAGATACTGCTGTTTATCTAATAAATAGAGGGCCTTCAAGTTCCTTGGATGGTGGTGTTCCAGAGGAAGCATGGACAAGTAAAAAGGTAAACTACTCTTTTTTAAGGCCTTTTGGTTGTGAGACCTTTGTCCATATTGATAAAGAAAATAGAACAAAGCTTGAGGCAAAGTCAAAAAAATGTACCTTTATTTGATATGGTGTTAATGATTTTGGTTATCGCTTATATGATTACGAAAATCGCAATATCATTAGGAGCAGAGATGTAATATTCAATGAAAAGGTCTTGTATAGGAATTAGTTGCAGGAAAAGAAACAGGAAAAATAAAATAAGGAATACGCAATTCTTGATGAAATCGCTGAAAAAGTAAAGGTGCCTGAAAATAATAATAATCAACAACCACCAAAAAAGCAACATGCACCCCAACCACCTGAAAGTGGTGTTAGAAGATATACCAGGATAAGCAGACCCCTTGAATGATACTCTCCTTCATTATACTATTTATCGTTGACTGACTCTGGTGAACCCGAATGTTATGAAGAAGCAATGCAGGTTGAAAGAAGGAAGAAGTGGGAGGTAGCCATGGAAGAAGAGATGGACTCCTTAATGCATAACCAGACCTGGGACTTAGTCAAGTTGCCTGCAGGAAAAACTACATTGAAGAATAAATGGGTCTATAGGATGAAGGAAGAAGATGGAGGAAAACAAAGGTACAAAGCTAGACTTGTGGTGAAGAGGTTTGCACAGAAGAAAGGTATTGATTTTGATGAAATATCTTCTCCTGTTATTAAAATGACTTCAATTAGAACTATTTTAAGTCTAGTAGTAGTTGAAAATTTGCATGTTGAGTAGTTAGATGTAAAGACAACCTTTCTCCATGGGGATTTGGAGGAAGCGATATATATGCAACAACGACAAGGACATGAAGCAAAACAGAAGGAGAAATTGGTGTGCAAGTTGAAGAAGAGCTTGTATGGCTTAAAACAGGCTCCAAGGCAATGGTATCTAAAATTTGACAAGTTTATGCCTAAACAAGGTTATACTAGATGTCACTCTGATCATTGTGTTTATCTGAGAAGCAAAATGATGCCAGCTATATTATATTTTTATTGTATGTAGATGACATGCTTGTTGCAGGGTCTAACATGCAGGAAATAAATGTGCTCAAAAGAAAATTGGCAAATTCATTTGAAATGAAGGATTTGGCAGTTGCAAAACAAATCCTTGGTATGAGAATCACTAGAGACAGGAAAAATCGTAAATTAACATTGTCTCAGAATGAGTACATACAAAAGGTGTTGAAAAGATTTAATATGCACAATGCAAAACCAGTTAGAACAGCTTTTCCTAGTGATTTCAAACTTAGTAAGGAAATGTGCCCAAAGACCCAAGAAGACATGGATTGTCTAAAGTTTCATATGCATTAGCGGTTGGAAGCTTAATGTATGAAATGGTCTGCACAAGGCCTGATATTGCACATGCAGTGGGAGTTGTAAGTAGGTATATGAACAATCCAGGAAAGGAACATTGGATGGCAGTGAAATGGATTCTCATATATTTGAAAGGTACCACAAATCAAGCATTATGCTTTGGTGGTTCAAACATTTCTCTATAGGGATATGTTGATGAAGATATGGTAGGTGACAAAGATAACAGGAGGAGCACTGCAAGATATGTATTTACTGATGGTGGAACAACAGTCAGTTGGGTTTCAAAAATCCATAGTGTTGTTGCCCTTTCAACAACAGAAGCAGAGTATGTTGCTGCTATAGAGGCTAGTAAAGAAATGATTTGGTTACAAAGGTTTATGGGTGAATTGGGCAAGGAGAGGTGGAGAGATGAGAGAGGGAGGGATATAGTAACAAAATTAGAGGGTGAAGAGAGAGAGAGAGAGATGGGAAAAAAAGGGAGTGAGGAAGGAAGAGAGAGGATGTGAGAGAGTGGAGATATGAAGGGAATGAGAGATGTAGTTTGATGGGGATATAGAGTGAGGTAAGAAGAAATAAATAGAGAGAGAAAGGTGGAGAGAGAGAGGGAGTGATAAAGCATATGGAGAGAGAAGGAGAGAGGACAACAGGAGGGAAGAGAGATAGAAGCAGGGGAGAGGGAGATAAGGGGAAGAGAGAGAGAGAGAGGGGGGGAGGGAGAGGGGGGAGGGATATCTAGATAGTTTGGAGAAAGAGAGTGTATGTTTTTGGGGTGATATAGAGAGACAAAGGGATATAGAGATATAGAAGAAAAGTGAAGACAAGGAAGAAGAGAGATATGGGGAGAGGCAAGGAGGGACAAAGAGATTGATAGATATAGAGTGAGAGAGCATGTGTGTTTTGGGGATTGAGATATAGAAGAAAGAAGGATATATGGAGG
>APFE030396287.1:0-52915 GCA_000404065.3 Pinus taeda | reverse complement strand
AAGTTGGATGCCTCACTTGGGATTCCTTTATAATTTTTATGTGATTAAACTAGCTATATGGTTTAAGTGGAAATAATATTTATAGTTAATATGGTTGAATATAGACAAAGGAGGTGGCCAAAACATTTGAGCAAATTTTTTATATTTATTTTAGATAATTTATTTAATTTAGCTCTTATATTATTAATAAGTTTCAGTATGAATATCAGATATTTGATTGAATGTTAAATGTGTATTGCTAAAGCACTGCTCAAATCTCTTATGAGTCTTCCTTAAAAAAAATGCTTAAACATAATCCATATTTATACATCGTTTAAAAAACTTAAACATAAAAAATTGAAAAACAGTTATAAACTAGAGATTTCACACACCATAATATTCTTAAATTGCATATTTGAAATCAAAATTTTAAAATAAGAAAATATCGTTGAGAAAATTATTCAAAAACTCTAAAAACTAACCAACCAAATCTGCCAATATACTATTCTAATTGTTAATTCCAGTTTTCAACACCGAAAACTTGTTACGCGGTCGTCATTATTCGTCAATAGGTACTTGCTCCACGAGAATTTTGAAGATCTGGTCCTTCACTTCGTTGTTAGAAATGGATATGCCATCTCCGTATTTGTAGAGGAATTGAAGGCCTCGTGTGATATTGAAAGTGAACTTCTTGCAACACAATGGTACGCTGTCCTGCTTGAGAAACTCCCCATTCATTTCCTCAAGGGAGAGATGAAGGATGCCCTTTATTTGATTTAAAGCATTTTCCACGGTACAATCAGGATTGTCTTTAATATAACACTCTATGATTGAAGCCATCTCCCCGCGTTCCTTCTCATCCTTCATTGCAACCGTGAAAGAAAGTGATAAAGGTGTGAGTGAGGATTTCGCGTAGAATGTTATGCATCCAATCTTGTTTAAATGCTCTTAAAATAAATGTAATTTCAGAAGCCAAATACCTCGAAATCTCTTAAGTCATCGATGAGTCTGATTGTCAATTCTGAGAGCTCCTGGATCTTAGATGGAGAATGTATTTGCTGCAGAATGTTGTTCGGGAGAGGTTGACCCATCAAGAGAAGCGGAATCAAATTTACGATGCACATCCCTGAGCTAGCGACGGCATTCTTTATGTACTCCTTAAACGTCGGCACACAACCAGTTGTTATCCATTCCGCTTCTTGCAGATAAGACTCAAGGTATCGCACCCACTGGGCATACAGCCAGTAAAATACATTGACGGTTAATGTCTCATTTAGGGAATTTATTTTGAAATTGTTATTCCATCGCATATTAAGATTCACTCGGATAACTACAATGTAACCTAAAATTCTGAAAAAAAAAAACGCATACGGTATCTTTTAATATGGCTGACGTGTCCCGCCCTTGCTTGCTTACGACTTCAGCCGCCAGTTCATTCGCTGTATTGAAGAAAAACTGGATTGCAATTTTTATTTTTGCCGGAAGGTCATCTATCAACGAAATATCCCATCTGAAAAATCCCACAAACAGTATTAAAAATTAAAATCTTCAAGATATATAACAGGGAGAAGCTTTGAGGAAATCAAATAGCAATTTGTACAAAGTCTGTAGAGTTTGAATTCACCGTCCCACTCCCTCTGTGATGGTTTTCAGTTCGTCTAGCATTCCGTAGGTATCATAGAGGTCATCTAGAACAGTTCCGACGGTAGTAACTTTCGCGAAGGCGATTCTGCTTTGAGAAAACTCGGGCTCGAAAATGCATATAACCGCCCAAAAGTAAAGTTCCATGTGACGCCTCCTATAGAAATTCACCTGCGCAACTTCTGAGTCCCTCCACCACCTACGAAGAACATAACAGTGTTGCAGAACATCATGCCTAATCAGGAACCCCATAACTGATAATCAGTATACGTTCCTTGAGCAAAGTTTTATTTTAATGCCACCGGATGAAAGGACTATTGAGAGTCAATTTTATTTTAAAAAGATATATATTCCAAGTCTCGAATCATTATAGATAGATAAATCTATCAATAATTTGCAATGCAAAATAATTATTTTGAAATTTTATTAACATTTAAATTTTGATATTACTAATAAAATATAATTATGAATTTAGGTTTCTACCGGCTAAAATAACATCAAAATTTATTTGAATGTCTTTCGAATCAGCAATATTATTAAAATTTTCATCTATAAACCGGAAATTCTGAAATTCGGATTTAGGTGGAATTAATTAAATTATTTTGAATATATTAAATTATTCTTAAAAAATATTATGTTAAGAATAAAATACAAAATATTATTACCTTAAAATCAAATAAAAGTAAATAATATTTAAAAATGATAATTTTTAATCATTAAAAAATTGTAATTTTAATTTTTGAAAAGAAAAATATATATTTTTATTAATTAAAAATAAAATTGGACAGAAAAAATTGGAAATAAAAAATATTTATTTATAAATTTTAAAATAAATATCTCAAATCATAAATAAAATATCTATATATATTATAATATAATATTAAAGTAAAGAAGACACTGCAAAACAGTTTTTTTTTTAACTGTTTAGGCAAATCAGATTGAATCAAATGTTTTTTTCTCACTAAAAAAAAATACTTTTTTTCTAATCGATTAGCTTTTAGTTTATTTGAAATTCAATAAAATCCATATTCCCAAAATAAAAATTAATCATCATAATATTATTAACTATACATCTAAAATAAAATAAAAAGAGAAGAATTAGTAAGGAATCTAAGTGGCCGATTACTATATCTCTAAACTTAAAATTAAAGAGAAAGAGAAATAAATAAAGTATCACCATCTACGATGAAAATGGTCCCCAGCACTACCTTGTAATATACTGCATCTCTTTCTGATGTATGCATTGCAGAATATTGAAGTCCAATTTGGCTAACTCCAAAACTTTTTGGTTGAAATTCGACCTTTAGAAAAAAGTGGCAAAGGGATTTACTATGGTATAACCATATTTGAAAATGGAAAATAAAAACCATTATATTTAGTAAACCAGGAACGTACTTAAGCCACGAATGATTTTGTCCATATATTTCAATAAAGCTGCGAGCCTCCCATCTGGGTGCACTGCAATGCCATGGAAACTCCAATGCATACTTCACCTAAACAACAGTAATTAATGAGGTCAAATCCCTTATAAACCATCGACAGCATCCTCTTTTTAATTTAAGGTACGACCATCAAAATGCGGTTAGTTCTTACCTCTTCCAGAAGGCTTTCATCTACCCCGGTAACTTCCCCGCAAGCAGCTAAAACTTGATTTAGATATTCTCTTGTGAATGCCTTCGCCTCTTCCATCACTTTTTCTCCAGGAAATGAAATTTCTGAAGCTCGAAGTAACGACAGCATGCTTCTCACTTCTTTATCTCCACTCAAATTGCAGAAGAATTTCCCGTTTTCATCTTTGAAATTCTCCAACACACCTGCTAGAGAGCTTAGTAATATTAGTACTGAATTAAATGAAAATTTCAGGAAATATTTCTACGAGAATCTGTTCGAGGTTTAGGAATATAGGAACCGAACTAAATTCAGGAAACCTATGGATAAATTCAAAGACGCTTTTCCACGTTTAGTAAATGTTATCACCAATTTAATGCAGGTTTTCTAGCAGAACACCTCAAAACATGAACAGCAATTATAATGAGATCTTCAAACTTTACATCAAATAAAAAAAATAGCATCTATTCCCTTGAAAATTTCCAAACAAACAAACCTATTAAATGCATGTCAGCCATTAACAAAATCCCTACAACGTTAGGTACATCTGAACTAATTTAACCATTAATGCAACTATTTCACTTGGTACTTCCCGACCACATTAAGAGCTTATATTCTAGCTTAATATCGAATAAAAAATACATTGCTGTTATACCACCTGAATCTACGTTATATCGATGCAGTCGGAGAGCTCGAAAACCTAGAGCGGTAGTGTTGAGATCTTTCCTGAGAGAATCTCTTGATCCCACCGCGATACCCTTTTCGTTCCAATATCTACTCAGCTCAAACAGTCAGCCTTAAACGAACGAATGGAAAACGGCCCCAAAAAATCGATGTGCAGATATATGTAAACGCTAAATTAAACTTCTTCATGTGTGTTGAAATGACTAACCTGTAAACGTGATCTAGAGCAGCTGTTTTTATTTCATGTTGAAAATGTCGATCAATTCCAAGGCATTCGAATGTGTCAACTATCTGCAGACGTTTGATAAAATCATAATTGCTATCCTCCATTTCGCTCAAAAGTAAATGCTTGATCTCCTCAATAAGCTTCCCAACACGTTCATAATATGCAGGTGCCTGCTTCCAGCGCAATGCAATTCAAATATATATCTCACAAAGGTAGAGATAGGTGCTGTGATACAGTGATAGCTAATAACAAACCGAAAATTAAAATTGCAGATTTTAGACTCTTGTGGTTTGTTTTTGTAGATAAAGAATTTGGATTTTCCATCCGGAAAGAGATCTGTTTATTTGGAAAATACAGGATAGGAATTAAAAGAAAGACGACTCTCAATTATCACTGGAAAATCCAAACGCCTTGTCTTTAAAAAAATCTAAAAGCAAACAGAGAGCAGAAGGCAAAGCTACAGAAGCATATCCCATACGGCGAAAAGCAAAGAAAGAGCAGAGGGCAAAGCTACAGAAGTATACCCCATACGGCGAATTGAGAGATACTATGAACTCATCTTCCCACACGTTTCCGTGGTAATTTGCAGTGCGTCGAGGGACGGAAACTGATTCACAAATCTCAGCCATAACACTACACTTTGCGATGCGATTTTATGTGATGAATGAAAATTCGCCGCTCGGTTATATAGGCAAATGCGTGGTAGAAGTTGTAATGATAAGTATATGAAGTAAATATGCATTTTAACGTTTAGATCATAGTTACCCACTTCGCCCCGTGGATTATTCATTCAATAACAGAAGAAGTGAATGGCAGTATTCACACAAATAGGTAATAGCAGAAGATGCCAATGGCATTATTCACACAAATAGATAATAGTGGAATGGAGTGCTCCATGAGGAAAGAGAATTTACATAAATAGATAGTATTAAGATGGAGTGGCACGAGAATTTACATAAATAGATAGTATTAGGTAAGGAAATACAAAAGAAAATGGAGAATCATAGTAGAATATGGAAGCTTTGGCTTTTCTAGATTTCGGAAAAGACAAATAAGGGATTGCCCAAAGTTATCTCACTCATTTTGTAAAGATGAGATAAATTACTTACGAGGAAAAACGCTCACGGACAAAACTTCTGAAAATGCGAAAATGTTCCGCCCCGTAGCATTACAAATTGGTGCAAAACTTTGGATAAAACTTCATCTCTTCCCTGAAAACGTGCTCCCGGAAAATTTGAGGAAGAACATGTCGGATAATATACGAAAAAGTTTGGAGCCTACGAGTACAGATTGGCGCAATACTAATAAATTTGAGATAATCTTCTATTACTACCTAAAGAAGACGCTTCGGGAATGTTTGAAGAAATAAATATCACGTACAGCTTCGAGAACGTTTGAAAAAAGAAATATCACGTACAGAGGATATTGTAGCATAAAAGAAACCGGAAAAAGTTGGTAGCAGTTTTGTGATTCCCAGGAAAAAGACTATTACCGAGTGATGAAAATTATTCCAACCTCCTCTAACGGGTTCAAACATACATAATAACGGTAATTTAAAAATATTTTAAAAGGATAAATTTTTGAAATTGGTCTTTCTCTAAGAACTATCATAAAATGTCTATAAAAAAAAATAGATAAAATAGATATTTTATAACGTATCAATATTTTTATTTTCGATATTGGTTAGGTGGTGAACATCACACCATATTATATTTTCACATTTAAAAACTAAAACCATATTTTATTTATTCTTGTATTTTGGCATAATATTAAAAACATGACTTAGGTAAAGATTCTACCACAATTTTATGTGTTATTTGATGAAAGTATCTAGAAAAGCTTAGACGCCTTGTCAGGTAAATGTAAAATTCCATAGGAATATTGTTGATTATTGTCAATATGCGAATTGAATAATATTTAATTTATATTCTTAATGTTTTTAATCTTATAGTCATCATAGATGTTATATTTGTTTTGTTATATTTTTTTTCAAAAATTGGTATGATATCATTAGAGTGCCATGTTAACTATAGTTTTGATTATGTAAATGAATAACAAATTAATTAGTGGTAAGTTATTGATGTAAATTGTTATGAGATGATAGTTTAATAGAAAGATTTATTGTAAACGAGATATTAAATGACAATTTTGAGGACAAAACAATAACCATCTAGTAAATCTAAGGAATTTAAGTCATCTCTTTTTTATAATGTTTGAATATTTGCGCTCACTAATTGTATGGAACATGTTGATGCATAGTTATTTTATTTCATTTATAATAAGATGATTTTTCCATTAAATTTTGTTACATGGTTATAGTTTTGATATTTTATTTATGATTATTATTTTGACACATAGGATCTCTAAACAGACTAGTATGTAATTCATCACATCCATACTAATATAATAAATATTGAAAAAAAAATGCATAATGTAATGTCCCTTAAATAAAATAATAATAATAATAAATAATAATAAAATAATAAAATAATTTCATTACATGCTCTAAATAAATATGAATAAGAAATAAAACAAGAAAGCAGTAAAAATCAGTAAAGCTATCAAAAAGTAAAAACAAAAAAATAAAACAAGAAAATAGTAAAGTTGCATGACATGTGGAGTGTGTGCATGTGGTTCCCCTTCCAATGTCTACTTTATTTAATAGACGGCGAGGAAGATGAGAGGCATTCCATCATTCCATGATTCCACCATCCATTCTCTTGGGAGAATAGTGTTGTGAGACAAAGGATACCCTGGCGTTAGTACGTTGATTGAGGGCTCGCGGGTGGACAATGGTAGCAAGATTTTGTGCGATTGAGCCTACGGTTGGGTGGAGAGTCGTCCCTAAGACTTTGTTGCAGGTAGCAAAATTCAACTATTGTTTAGCTAGCGTTCCACATGTAAGTTGTCTCTCTCTTCACTCATATTTTAATTAGTTAATAAATTGCATGTTGACTATGAATCGCATGATTAATCTAATTAATTACATGTTTATATTTCTGAGCTGTTACATATGGTATCAGAGGAGGTTCAAACTCTTTGCACCTTTGGGAATTAAACATTAATGTAAGAACTAATAAGATCTATTGTTATTGTTCTAGATCTGCTTGAAAATCGTTGTTAAATTTTTGACTTTAATGTTGTCTTTCTAAATTTGTTCTGAAAACTATTGTTATGACAAAATCTATATAAGATCCTAGAACCAAATCTCTCTAGACTTCATATACTGTGAATCAGATCAATTTTCATTTTAATTAATTCTAGTATTATTCTTCTATGATCAAATCAAATCTCCAAAATGATTTTTTTTTATTCTCATAAGAAATCTCTGCATTATGGGTTTTATAGCTAAACATAAATTAAGGGTGAGTATTTTTTTTTTCCAAGCCATTAGGATCTTAGTATTACATCACATAACCCATATATACCAGAGCATGAGTATTACTCATCGAGATTTCTGAGTATGACCCATGCTCGCTCAAATGGCAACAAATTGCATAGTTATTACTTCCCCTCTCTAACCATAGGCCTCGGCTCGACCTGTAGTTATCCCCTAGTGACAAGAGACAGCGTTTGCATGAGGATTGTTGGAAAAAAAAAAAGAGATTGTCATCTACTTTATGCTCGATTTCCATTGCAATACAGTTGTTAAATCTAAGGCAGGTTCATATATGCTTGCAATTTCTATGAAAGTTTCCCTAGGGATTCAGTTCAGATAATCAAAGGGTTGGGATGACTGTGTTTTCCTCATTTTGCAAGCAAGTACATGCACGATTCCATTATATGGAAACAATCCAATATTTGAAGGTCGCGTTGAATTAATTTTTATATTAATATAGTCCATACATGTAACTTTTTCTTGAAATCCATATAATTGGACCATGCATGATGCAATCACTATGGAAATCATCAGATATTTAAACCCACGGGCATTGATTTAGTTTATTTTTATATGGAAATCGTCAGATATTTAACCCCAAGGCTGTTGATTTAGTTTATTCTTATATTATTACAAGTAACGCCTATATTTTTGGATTCAAATCGATAATTGGACACAACCAGCCAGTCTTCAAACCGTTTACAAGAATTTATTTTGTTTTAATTTTTTGAAAATTAGCAGATTTTTTTTATTTTTATTAATTAAATTTGAAAGCGCATGATGTGAGATTATTGATATCAATATTGGTTCTTCCTTATCCTCTATTAATTTAAGGTGTTTCTCCTGTAACATGTCAAGTTTTCTCCCCTAAATGGCAAGTGAGGAGCCCATATCATCAAATGAGTTGGTACTTTTAATACATGGGAATCCACTAACCTAGTTGTGAATGTGCTTTAAAAGGTCATTTAATCTGTTTTCTAAGTGGATTTGACTGGGTCTGTCACTATTCCAAAATCAACTTAAGACAACAGCACACACAATTCATATATGATCATGTCAGTCTCATTTATCTTGTTGGTCCTAAATGTAAGCAACACAACTTATTGTTATATGTTGGATGAATTTGTGCACATGTTGAGTTCAAAGGCCTAATATCTTCACCTATTTTCTAGCAAATTTTGAAGGTGTTTTTGTGGATTCTCTCTCATATGGTATGAGTTCCAATTTTGGATCTTTAATACCTTTGTTGCCATAATAATTTTAGATTTGTAAGATCTGTACTCTACTGCTAGTTTGCTTGTTCGACATTTTAAAGAGAAAATGTAGACACTTCATCAAGGATTCTTGGAAACATGATTTCTCGAATTGGAAGATTGATGAAGAGTCACATTTAGTGTATCATTCAATTGCTCTTCTTTTTTTTTTTTCTTTTTTTTTTTTCCTGAATTTGTCTACTCCTATATTGATACAAAAATTTAATTACAGAGAGGCAGTGGCCTTGAGTGGACTAGCCCAGAGAAGCGGCATGCTTACAAAACGTCGCTTGAACACTGATAAAAAATACTTGCTTAATGATTGACTGGAGGAGCTTCCAAGAAACAGCTCCTCCAAGAAACAAAGAGATATCTAGAGACTGTAGCTGAAGACTGACCAGAGATATATCTAGACCAAGACAAATTGATTGGGCCCATTCAAGGAATCAGTAAAGCGCTACCCTTTCAAAACTGGAATCTGACCCAAAAACAGTTTGATCCGAAACTGAGACCAAAAGACAGGAGAATGTCGCCCACGCAGGGAAAACTGGCAAATTAACATTGGAAAAAAGGTTTGAACCTGAGAACTGTAAATCATGTAATGACTATAAAACTGGAGGGAATTGGGCATCTTCATACAGCAGAGAAACAAAAGCCAATAAGTGTAGACCTGATTAAGCTTCATGAGAGGTTGGAGGAAACTCTTCAACAATGCAACACCCAAATTGGTAGGGATCTTCATCCTCAGAGGGATGACCCTCTTTTCTTGAAGAACCGCCACCTATAGGAACGTTCGGACCGGCCTGGATGTTCGTGTCCTGGGTTGCAAAGCCACCATGGTCCTTTCTCTGCGTATTGGCAATCTGAGAGTTATCATGCTTGTCCTCCGTCCTCGGCTCCAGAGATACCCCTGGAGTAATAGCACCTGAGCCAAAAGTGTCCTCTTGCAGCTCAATGGTAACTGAGGTGATGAAGAAGGAATTGCTGAGAGTGCAGGGGAAACGAAAGTGAGTCGTGTGAGATTGGGAATGATGAGAGCGTGCTTCTATATTAAGCTACCCTCGGCCCCGGCCACGTCCACTCCTGGTCACGGGATAACTGTCAAAGAAAAAGTCTGAGGCTTCAGACGATGGGCCCGAGGTAGTGGAGGAAGGCTGGCGGGTGATGCGGCCTCGGGAACTTCCTCTTCTGTAGCTCATTCTTGAGCACACTCTGGGCATGTTGAAATGAGGAGGAGGAGTAGAATAGACAGCTGTGGGAAAGACTGAGTAGGAGCGACAGTGGAAATTGCAGAAAGGACTATGAGAAGCATGAAAACATAATGGAGAATCAGCGCAGCGATCCAGAGCTAGACAATACCTTGGGCTGTCTCGAGAGCGAGGAGCTTCTGCAACACTAGAATGACATGAGTGCATGGGAGGAGCAAGAATGAAAATTAAGAAGGGTGCCATAACAAATAAACATGCATACTGGAGAGGGGGAAGGAGATGCATTAATGCAGCATTGAAGTTGTTGGCTGGAGACATTAACGTTGGCTTCATGCGAGGCCAGATTGGCGGTGGCAATAAGCCACACACCCACCCTCCAAGCTGCCTTCGTACAACTTTCCATTCTACACACCCGCATCTGGGAGCCCATTCAATTGCTTTGCCCATGTGACATTTTGTTTTCTATCTCTCAGTGTGAAAATAAACCTTCACATTTGCCAATCTAGAGGAGATTTAGTGAGTAATTTGTGTGATAGGAGTTCAACTTGTGACCTATGAAATCCCTGCACTTATTTCCATTGTTTGGCCATCTCAACCTAAGCCGCACAACCATTGTTTTCTCTAAATGTGATTGCTGCTCATCAAAGATTTCCATGTAACTTGGCTCAATTCCTTAACATCTGATGAAATCTAATTAGGTGTGGTTATATTATGTCTGTTAGATGTGATTTGTTTGAATAAAGAATAAATTACCAAAAGGAAAATTATTATGTTAAGATTGTAGCCAATATTGGTTGAGCACTTATCGATTGTAGGATCAATCCTGAGATGATGTTCTTCTTCATAATATGTAACTCTTCTCTGTAAATCCAAACATGTAAGGGACTTGCCATTCACCTTAGTTTCTAACTCCGACAATGATTCTTAACTTTTTCATATGTTATCACATTGGGCCTATGGTTTTATCAACCTTTATTCGGCTTACATCACTGCAGTATGGATAACCCCTTTTACATCATAATTCTAACCCGGGTTTCCATTAACATCCAGGGTTTCTTGGTCTGTAAGGACAATGATATTCTGTCTCGATTCTGGTTGTAGATCATGATTGCAGATGTGGATACCAGGGTTTGAAACAAAGATCGATTTTTCCTTTGGGTTTATAATATCTTCTTCAATCATTGCGCTATTATCTTCATCATATTTGCCCTTTGCTTTCTCTTTGATAGGAACACTATGTCCTTCATGCCATCCTTTTTCATCTAAAACCTCCTTGAGGATTGAAATATATGACCAGATGTTGTATAGGGTTACTGAGCTTTCATCATTTTCTAGAATTACAATAGTTTGCTACATACAGTCATTTCCATGACTAAGGCAGGAAATTCTCTCCTCTGGTTTCCTCTTGAAACCCAGGCCTACAAGGATACTCTTCAAAGCTTGAATCTAAAAATGACAACTAATCGTTTAAATCTAAACTAGAAATGATTTTTTTTTCTTCATAGCAGGAGCTCAAAACTATGTCATCTTTTATGTTCCCATCCATCTTGAAAGAAACATCAAACCATACTCTTTTGTCTTCAAAAATAGGGTACCAAAAAGTTCTTCTAGACTAAAGTAGAATTTTCAGCAACATGATCATAATTGGCCTATTCATCAAAATCTGGAAAAATATTTTCCTCATCAGGATTGCAAAACTTTTCTACCTTTATATAATATAATGAAAGTCAGTAATCTCATCTCAATTGTAATAGCTAAAGATTATGAAACTTAATACAATTTAAGAGAAATAAATAAATTAGAAAATTAAATTTGCATTTAGCATTCTGAAATGAAAATGGAGAAATATTAAGAATTATCCTTATACATTTCTATGTATATGTATAGTATAAAGGATTTTATTAAAAAGTTTGAAGTATAACTCAATTCAAAATATCATTTTGAAAATATCCATTTTTATAATGATTTGCAATGAAAGTGACTTTGGTTTTTCTTAAATTCCACATATTTCAGTATTGAAATTAAAATATATAATATACAAATAATCAATATTATAGATGTTACACAGTAATTATCACTGCTTTCACTCTAAATCTTCTCACTGTGTCATGTGTCCAAGTCAAACATATTCATGACAGACAAATGCTCTCCTATGCTGCCAATTGATCCACTTTTCCTAAGTTATCTGCCTCATCGCGGCTATGCACTTTATAAACACGCTAAAAGGTGCTCATGAACAGTCCATTCGCGTTGCCAGTGCGGAAGTACATCTGATTCCCATGATGGCCTGATTTTAACACCAGCGTGGGGCTATGTGTTTCCTTCAGCGATGATCTAACTAGATGCATTGATCACTTGCGATGTCAGCGCTGAAGCTCAATTATGTGCCCGCGATGATCCAGATTGGGTGAATTTGTTCCAACAGTCGGCCTTCCAGACGACTCCAGACCTAGTTATTGGCATTGTTTATGTCACCCTTCCCTCCCTGGTGTGGCAGTTCCGTCAATTGTGCTACCTTCGTTTGGGATAAGCTCACTCTTCCACCTTTCATGGATACTCCTTCTCCTATTTAGACTCTCACCATTGCTATGCATTACTAGTTTTCTGATAGTTGGCTAGTTGAGCAGTGTTGTTAGTGTTTGTGAGCTTGCTAGATAGCTGGTGTGAGTGTGACAACTGCGGGATTATTGATAGCTTGTGGAAGGTTGTGAAGTGCCCTTAATCTTGTGCAAAACTTATTAGTGAGAGAGCTCTTGTATGTTGGGAGATCCATCTCCAAAGAGTGAATTCTTGAAGAACATGTTGGCTAGACCCTTCTGAGAAGGCTTGTGATGTCAAGACTTTGGTTGTAAGCTGACTCTTATTTCATTATTAATGCAATCAATGATGTTTTCCTATGTATCGTATGAAATGTACTTGATAGCTCATGACTTCTTGACTTTGTGAGTAAATAGTTCATTGTTGTATCTGGTTACATGCTTTGTTGTATTTCCTTTGCTTTGTTTCAGGTTGATCACTCGTTGAGGAGAAGGAAGTAGAACTTGGAGTAGTGCAACGGAACTCCATCGACCACCGGTTGAGGTAGGCCTCAAAATTAAACTATTTAAGGAAATCTATTGTTGATATGTCCTTGTTTATGACTAGACCCACTCTATGGCTAGAGGGGTTGCCTATGTCCGCAGAGGGAACACTTTCCTGCATCACAAATTGGCGACTCCGCTGGGGATATTTGGCCTTTGTGTTTTTCTTTGTTTGCTCTTGTATTGATATTTTGATTTGGTCTCTTTTGAAGTTTTTGGGATTAGTTATCAGTCCTCTGAGTTTCCTGGTTTGATCTGGGAGATACCCCTGTTTGATTGAAGATTGACTGTTTTTGATTTGGGAGTTTTGGTTCACTTGTCATTGTTTTGAGCATCATCGTGGATTTAATTTCAACAGTAGCGATGTCATCGTGCTCACCCTTTTGTAATATCTTGTGCATCGCGTAATTATGCCTCACAGTCGCGACGGTTCTGAAATTCAACCATCGCGGGAAAGTCATGTATTTCCGCGCTGACATCGCTTTGTTGCTACGACTAGTGCTTTATCAGCGCTTGTTGCTTGTGTATTACCCGCGCTGATTTCTGTAGAATTGATTTTCTCAATTCTGCCTCCTAAGTCCATCAGTCCTACTGGTCCCTTGCTTTTCTCACTTGCTTGATGATTTGTTTTTCACTGTTCATGATTAAGGCACTCTCTTGTGAGCTTTGTTGAATGAATCTTGTTTTTTTCTTATGTGACCTAGATCACTATTTCAAGTTCCTTGAATCTGTTGGCTTGGTTTCTTGTTTGCTCAAGGTTCATTTGTGGCTTCTTGTTGGTTTGATTAAGCCTTCCTCTTACACTATTTTTAGTTGATTGTTTAGTGAATGTTGTTGAACCAATCTTTGGCATTGATTCAATTTCTTTTCGCTACCGAACATAGATTACAATTGTTTGGATCAGCCGAGCTTTTCCACACTTGCTCGTTGCTTATTTCTTTCTTCTAGATTTAAAGACATCAAAATAAAAAAGATTGCATTCATATAGTGTACGAAAGTGAAAGTGAATTTTCATTTCAAGTTTGCATATTAGAAAGCGAATGATAAGATCTCTCATTAGTAGTATTCGTGCACTTTAGGAATTGATATCTGTATGCATTGAGTGGCTACCTTTGTTGTCTTGGTTTTCTTGGTTTAGGAATGATCTCTCTACCCTCCCATAGGTAGGTGTTCAATGAAGAAAAAGGATTTTTCTTTCATCCTAGCTGCATCCTAGGATTTATTATATACATACAATAAGGCCTGGAAATTGAAACATAATCCAAGATCAACTCTAAAATGAACTGAATATATCTAACAATGCATTGGAACATAATGCACACTATTTAGAGGTCTAGGCTAGGGACATGATTTGGCATCGTTAAACCTAGTGACTTTTGTTTCCACTCAAGGTTGGGTGATTACTCCTTTTGTGACTCAATAGTGGTCTAGTACGGAATTGTGCTCCCATGTACCGTCGAGTATATGTTGGGAGACCCTACTATGTTTATCATCCTTAATCCATAGGAAGCCATGTTTGCCGCCTTGTGAACCGAAATGCACCAAACATAGCATTCGGGAAGATTGACTGCTGTACGGAAAGTCCTTTGTTTTCATATGACTACCAAGGTATGTATGCAGTTTTACGGGTTGTTTGGTAAACCTTTTACCTAGTTCTCTAGAGTAGTCACTTTCGTTCCTTTTCAGACTCCCAAAAAGAAAAGGTCCATCTGAGCACTTGTCCTTTTAGGCTCATTAAACCTCGAAAGAGATAGAGTCACCTTTTCATCCTTTTCTCGACTCTTGAAACATGAAAAGGTCATGTTTTGTTCCTGCGTTATAAAATTTACTAACCACAAAATATTCCTTGTAATAGTTCAAGTTCTTGGTTGTGAGAAGAGTGATTTTTTAGGCTTGTTCTTGATGGCAACATTCCCCGAATCTACTAGCCAAGGTCTTCCCCCAGATGGCAATATTGGTCCGTTTCCTCCATTTGGAAATGCCGGTGCTCCATATATGGCACCATTATTTTTGCCTGGGTTAACCATCGGTTTGCCTGTATGGTTATCTTCAACCTCGGTGGTTCCAAGTGTCGTAACTCCTATTCCACTATCTCCTTCGTCTAAACCACGACATGTTGGTTCCAAGGTTGAGCCTACGCCTTCTTCCCCTATTTCTTCCTCCTCCTCTCCTCCTTCACCTGGTCAAAGTTTCACATCGAGTAACCAACAGACTAAGAAGAAGAAGAAGATGTCCGATAAACGTGTTCTCCATGGTTCAAGCTTGTGTAAAAATGAACCCATACCTAATTTACATCTCGTGATTTCCTTTTATCCGCTAAATTCTACTAAATGAGCCCTGGTTGTTTCATTCCATTGCCACCCTCTCTTTGGCTGATCATATGCTTTCACTTGGTTGTTTTCCCTTTCTTGGGGAACCACAACGATGTGTGGTTTTATTAGCCAGCCTCTTTACCATTACATGTTTTAAGCAGTTCCACCATTGCCGGAACCAGTTGCTACCCTTTATACCACTCGTTCCTCTGGGATGAGTCACCTTTAAGCTCTTTTCTGACTCGTAAAAGATGAAAATATTGCCGAGTATTTTTTCCCTTTTTGACTCATTAAAGAGAATAAAAATGGAGGTCTGCTTTTAGCTCTTTTCTGACCATTTAAAGACGAAAAGATAGCTGAGTTATCCCTTTTGACTCGTTAAATGAAATGAAAGGTGGTCTACTTTAAGCTCTTTTCCAACTGTGTAAATATGAAAAGATTGTCGAGATTTTGTCATTTCAGGCTCGTCATTGGTTACGAAACGACGTGGTTTCTATCGCTTTTTTACTTTTTCGAGTCGAGGTCACTAATCGCGAAAAGTACTCCTTGATCGTAATGGTCAAGCGGTTCTTTCGAGTATCGTTTTATACTTTTTCGGGCTCAAGAGACACAGTCTATGAAAAAGGACCCCCCTAGAGTTTTCTTTTCCATGTCTTTTTCAAACTCCCTAAACATGAAAAAGACTCTGAGTTTTGCCTATGTCGGACTCGTTAAACCCTGACAGCATTAGACTTGTCACCATGACGAGACTCAATCTTCTCCTCCCTAGGGCTCGTTAAACTATGACTAGGTTGGATTCGACCGAAGGTCAAACTTATATCATAACCATATGCTATCCCCTTCAAGCTTGTTTTTAAAAATAATTGGGGTACTCGCCAGCAATGGTGGGGGGAAATTTAGAAAACATCGTTGATTGTCTATGGCAGTTAGTCACTCTTGAACATCGACACTTCTGCTTCTTGTCGGGTTGGGACATTCATACATCATCATTTTGCCTTCCACGGGTTTGTGTTGTCATTTAGCCTCATTCCATTTGGTCCATGCTGTCTCCATCAAGCCTCTGATCCTTTGGTACCTGAATGCTGCCACCTTCTGGAGTCATGTCACCGAAATGTTCAAGAATATAATTCTTCTGCAGTTTACACCTCTGTCTCCTTCTCTGATACTCTATTTCACCATCTACCACTTGTTCCTTATCTCATGTCGTTGATGGGGGAAACATTATGACCCTCCTGTGACAGGTCGTCTCCTGTCGACATCAGCTCATTATCCAGGAGATTGATCCAGAGATCCCTTTGGTACCTTGGAGCTTGCATGCCTCAATGGCAATTTCTTCACACCTGACAGTCGACTTACATCATTGGTTGCTGATTAGTTGATTCCACACACGTTGGACTTCAATTCATTCTTCATGCTTCATGGATTGCATTGGACTGTACCTTGAGAACCATTGGCATTATTGGTGGTTTCTCTCACGCTTGTTAATAGTTTACATCATTGACCGGTAATCAAGAAACTTTCTATCATGCTCAACTACAGCACCTCTATTCGCGTGTTAGAATTTGTACTACGGTTGGTTGGGTTCAAGACCCCAAACTCAGATCACACAGGTTCAGGCTGCGTGGATTGGTCCGTGATTACATGACTGGTTGATGGGTGGCTGCAACCATACCTGAGTCTTCATGGGTGGCTGCGACCACACCTTTGTCATTATCATGGTCTCCTTAGTTGGGTGGCTGCGTCCATACCACAAACCTATTTCATATGTCTTTTGCATGGCTGCACCCATGCCTAGACTACATGTACTTCAGAGATATCAGTTCGACTTGCGTACAGGTCCTTCCAGATCGCGGCTATGGGGTTTATAAACGTGCTGAAAGGCACTCATGAATAGTCCATTCGTGCTGCCACCGTGGAAGTACGTATGATTCCCACGATGGCCCAATTTTAACACCAGCACAGGGCTATGTGTTTCCTTCAGCGATGATCTGACTAGCTGCATTGATCACTTACGATGTCAGCGCTGAAGCTCAATTATGTGCCCGCGATGATCCAAATTGGGTGAATTTGTTCCAACAGTCGGCCTTCCAGATGACTCCAGACCTGGTTGTTGGCATTGTTTATGTCGTCCTTCCCTCCCTCGTGTGGCAGTTTCGTCAATTGTGCTACCTTCCTTTGGGATAAGCTCACTCTTCCACCTTTCATGGAGACTCCTTCTCCTATTTAAACTCTCACCATTGCTATGCATTGCTAGTTTTTTGATAGTTGGCTAGTTGAGCAGTGCTGTTAGTGCTTATGAGTTTGCTAGATAACTGGTGTGAGTGTGACAAGTGTGGGATTGTTGATAGCTTGTGGAAGGTTGTGAAGTGCCCTTAATCTTGTGAAAAACTTATGAGTGAGAGAGCTCTTGTATGTTGGCAGATCCATCTCCAAAGAGTGAATGCTTGAAGAACATGCTGGCTGGACCCTTCTGAGAAGGCTTGTGACGTCAAGACTTTGGTTGTAAGCTGACTCTTATTTCATTATTGATGCAATCAATGATGTTTTCCTATGTCTTGTATGAAATGTACTTGATAGCTCATGACTTCTTGACTTTGTGAGTAAATAGTTCATTGTTGTATCTGGTTACGTGCTTTGTTGTATTTCCTTTGCTTTGTTTTAGGTTGATCACTCGTTGAGGAGAGGGAAGCGGAAGTTGGAGCAGCGCAACGGAACTCCATCGACCACCGGTTGAGTTAGGCCTCCAACTTTAACTGTTTAAGGAAAGTTATTGTTGATATGTCTTTGTTTGTGACTAGACCCACTCTAGGGCTAGAGGGGTTGCCTATGTCCGCAGAGGGAACACTTTCCTACATCACAATAGAAGTCAAAATAAATTTTATATGGAGATAGACTTTACATGGATATTTTCAAAATCAATTTAAACATGAAGGATGATTATGGATTAGGAAAAATGAAATTGGTGACATGTTACAGTTGTATGTTTAGTATTTGTATGTAAATTGTATAATCTATTAAATTAATAGAAGTTATTAATGAATTTATACAAACGACATTTCAATATATTAAAAGAGAATTTAGATATGAAAATGGAAAATTATAGAACATGAAATAGTAATGGGTAATAACCTATTTAGTCTTTTCCTCTTTTATTTTGGTGATTAATTGTAAGAAAATATTCATGGTATAATTATTTTGAAATATTGACAATGTTTTAATTTTTATCTCTATTAGAATGTTTTTCCCCTTTTTCCTTGTAGTCATGTTTTAACATAGAATTATGTTGGCTATTAGGTGGCCTTTGAATTTAATGTGAATCTTCACTTAGCGAATATTATTTTTCTTGTCCAATTTTTTGTATGTTTATAGTTATGTTCGCATCTCTTTTTCCATGCATTAATCAAAAGTGGAATCAATTCTTTTGATATCTTTTTATATTTCATAAACTATAGCCTAAAGGAAATTTTATGGTTAGGTAAACAAGATATAGCAAGTAATTCATAACAATAAGAAATCTCATATCAAGATGACACCTCTTTATATGCTCCTTGCAACACATCTCTTTTCACAAAGATGATAATAAAATTATGGTAGTATTGATGAGTCCACAAAGAAATAAATATGCATCTTATCTTCTTGATAATGTAAAATTAAAATCTTGGAATGAACTTGTAAAAGAGACCATTAAATATGAAGTGGCATACATGTGAAACTAGTTTAGCTAATATTTAAATTAAAGAGACAATAGCTATTTGGCAAAGGTGTGAGAAAATAGTGGTGTAATTTTGGGGAACTAATAAATATAAACTTAAGATAACAAGAGACTAGCCTTGGGAGAACAACAAACCTATTATTAGAATACGATGATGGAAAAATATGTAAAATAGTCAACAACCTTAAGAAATGGAAGAAACATTAATGATCAACTAACGAAGTTGAATAATAAAAAAGGTCATTGTCGAGGGCCCTAAAGGGTATGATAACATTGAATTAAAGAAGTGAATCCATAACAAAATTCATCAATTTGAGGAAGATAAGTTATGTGATTGGAGAAATAGTAACAATTTTTCCAAGTGTAACAATTTTATACATTTAAGATAGAGGAGGAAAATAAACTAGTATGACTCAAGGTGAGAAAACAAGGCCAATTTAATAATATTTCTATCTTTGAAGCTAGTAGACACGGAGTAGATTGGTCAACATGATTGGTAAGGGTTAAAGCGATGGCCTATAGAAGTCTCATTATAGGAAGTTCTAAGCACTTGTAATCGGTGAGAAATGACAAATGATAAACTAGGAAAATGTTCCAAGGATAATAATTGTTTAACTTTTTGAAAAAAAATACACGATGTAGACTAATGAGAAAACATTGAGCATGAAGTGTACGAAGAAATATTGTTGAAAATATGGTTGTAAATTCTATAATGAGAATTTGAGAAGGATTACATATAAATTGGCAAAAGAAGTGAGATTCAGCTAATAAAGGGTGAAATTGAATAAATTTCACTCAGGAGTGGATTGATGATATATTGTTACCTCATACAAAACAACTTACTAGTGTGCGTCATTAGTATTGAAAGAAGTTATTTCCAAAATACATTGGGCATACCAAATCATTCATGCATGATAATGATTGTAGTGGTTCCAATCATTTCAAAGTCTAAACTGAATATTTAATGAGTGAAAATTAAAGTGGAAGACTCCCTATTCCAACTTGAGCATGGGTGAATCTACGATAATAGAGATCAAGTGGAAACTTGATGAGATAAGAAAATATTTTTAGGATGAACAATGAAAATTATGCAACTATTGAATAAATCATGAGGGGACAACAAGCCCTCATGCAGGTACATTAAGCATAACATAAGACTTAAATAAGGATGACCTCTTGTATGTGTGCCATTTGGATAAGAAAAATATGTATAGTGATCATGGAATTTTAACTTGATATTGATGATTTAAATGATTATACAAACGGTAACATCATAGCAATGAATTTCATTGGGGAAGGAAGAATAAGTGACGAGAGATTAAGACTTCCGATTTGGTGAGACTTAACGATGTACTTAGATGAGTATACCTATGGTGTAAATATTCAACTCCTAATATAAATAACATGAAAAGATTATCTAAAAGTAATTGGTATCTTGATGGAAACATGACACTAATAACACTGATGAGATAACATAGATCCTAGATGGATGTTGAATAATCTTAGTTCATAGTTGGTATTGAATGTTTGTACAAGTAAATGAAATTGATGAATCATGATAAGAATGCTTATAGAATATTGTTCTATATTTGATAAGTATTGAGATGTTTCTCAGATTAAAGATGTTTCATGATATGATGGTATGAGGGTGATGATATGATGGTATGTGGTTCATATTTGTATAGTTGTTACAATAGTGATGATGTGTACTTCTGATGATGATGATATGCATAGGCATTATGATGTTATGTCGAGGTATATTGAGATATTCATTTACTATGTGATGGTAGGTATTTAATGTTGAATACTCATGATGGATATGATATGCATAATGCGACATAGGAGTTATGATGTTATAATATGAGGTTTATTGACATGTGGTCCATTTATTATGTGAATTCATGATATGTCTTTGATGTAAATATGTTGATGTCATAACTTATGATGGTATTTTGTGATGTGAAGCATGTGATAGTTGCATACAAATTTATGACATGCATAAGCATCCAGTTCATTTTTATTCATAATGATGAATGTTCTCATTATGACATGCAAGACTTGGCATGCGGATTATTTTCTATGATACTATGATGGTATAGCTAATGCATTGGTTGCATATTGAGGTGTGATGATTGACAGGACTCCACAAATGGGTTGAAAGGGCCAGTTTATTTGATGATCTCGTGCGAGCCCATACGCATGAGGGAGAATAAGTAACACCATATGGGCTGGGGACAAACTCAATCAACACTACATATGCCAGTGGTTCCTTTGCCTTGTGTAACTCTTGATGGATAGCTCTTGAAGGACAATGGGACCATCTTGAGGAGGACAAGTGCCTAATGTTCTAGGCTAGGTACCTAGTATTGTATTGGGATGCTGAAGTTTGGTAGGGGTTTAAGGACTTCGATGCCTGGGGTTGTGTGCCTTAGTGAGTTGTGGAGGGAGTGGGCCAACCTTGCGAGATGCCCAGTGACATTGAGCATTGTATCGGATGCTTGCCTTGGGGCCTTAGGGGCAGATGAGGTCTGAGTCAAGCGCGGGCCTTGGGGCTAGCCTTGGACTAGGATACAGACCGAGGATGCTTATGCCTGATTCCGAAAGTGGGAAAGAGGATAGATATTCCTTAGGATTTCTCGGGTGTTGTGAAATTTCGATGTCTGTTGGTTATACTAGTTGAGTAAAGGGTGTCGGGACTGTTACATGAAGTAATAAATAACAAAATAAATGTAATGTCCCTTAATAATAAATAATTAATAATAAAAATAATAAATAATAAAAACAATAAGTAATAAAAATAATAAATAATAAATAATATAATATAATATTAAACAAATAATAACAATAAATAAAAATAGTAATAGTAAATAAATAATAAATAATAATAAAATAATTTAATTACATGCTCTAAATAAATATAAATAAGAAATAAATCAAGAAAGCAGTAAAAATCTGTAAAGCTATCAAAAAGTAAAAACAAAAGAATAAAACAAGAAAGCAGTAAAGTTGCATGTTGACACATGGAGTGTGTGCATGTGGTTCCCCTTCCAATGTTTTCTCTATTTAATAGATGGGGAGAAATATGAGAGGCATTCCATCATTCCACGATTCCACCATCCATTCTCTTGGGAGAATAGCGTTGTGATACAAAGGATACCTTGGCAGTAGTATGTTAATTGAGGGCTCGAGGGTGGCTAGTGTAGCAAGATTTTGTGCAACTGAGCCTACGGTTGGGTGGAGAGTCATCCCCAAGACTTTGTTGCAGGTAGCAAAATTCAACTAACGTTCAACTAGCGTTCCACAGGTAAGTTTTCTCTCTCTTCACTCATATTTTAATTAGTTAATAAATTGCATGTTGACTATGAATCACATGATTAATCTAATTAATTACATGTTTTTATTTCTGGGCTATTACACATAACTAATACTTTAATATCAGTAATCATAATTTCATGATAAGGATAATTGATATTTTTTCTTTGTTTCACATGGAACTATTTGATGATTATGTTTGGGATTAAAATTACTATTAAGATTTCCCCAATGGGGTGGGTCAGAGGTTGAGCCCAATGCCTTGCCAAAGTGATGGGCACTAAAGACTAGGGACTATAGCTCATCCTCAACATGTAAGAGCATGTGATTGTACATATGGATATTAATATTCAAGTGGGGAGGAGATTAGAGCTATGAGTCTACAGGCGCATGAGAAAGGTTTGAGCCTTAGAGGTGGCGAGGAGACAAATCCCCTATAAAGTTACATCTGAGTATGGAAACAACCCTAATTGTGAATAGATCGATTTGAATTGTGATAGCTAGTTGAGAGTGGTGGACGTTAGTGAGGTGAAAAGGATAGCTAGCAATGGTGGACTCTCATTTTTTCTATTTAGACTTTCGAGAGTTGGAGGAATGATAAGATGGGGTGAAGTTGTAGGAGAGGTTGAGTATCATTTGAAATCGGTGTTTTTTGCTTCTCTCAGACACTTCAAATTCAACTACTTGGGCTTAGTTTTCTTCAATATTTCTTCTAATTTTTCCTTTCAATTTGTTTTGTATTGTGTGGTTTAGTTTGGTCCCTCCATTAATAATTTTATGCCTGCTGAGATTTGGGCCTTTTATGACATAGCTTGATATTGGTCCTGGTCATATTTCATTCGTGGGTCTCACAATATTTTTTTGATTGTTGTTTTGGAAAGTATGTCTGGTTACCTCTAGTTAGTGTCTGATACTTTGATGATTTGTGTTAAAAAATGGGGGTATTATTCTCATACATCTCTTTTGTGGGTCTATTTTTGGCTTTGTTTTAGAGCTCAGAGTGTTGTAAGGACAAGGCTAGAGGTCATTATTAGCTCAGTGAGATTGGCATGTGTCAGTCACTTTTTCGTTTGAATTGGTGTTATAAGGTTGGACGTTGTAATTGGTATGTTGTTAATTGGTGTATCATTAGTGTTCCCATTATAGGTTTTTTCACACCATAGAGACTTAACTACGAGTTTTTGTGTGGTTATTGTAATAAAGTTCCTCCCCTATGTGACATGTCACCTACGTAGTGTATGCACAATAGGAAAGCTAACAACGATAGTGGTTCCCAATGCCAACACAAGGCACATTCATTTGTCCAAGAATAAAATGAGACATACTTCAAAGCAGTCCCTCCTCAGACTCTATGGGAAATTCAAAATATGTAAACCATGATGGGTGCTAAGAGGCAAACATTTTATGACATCGATATATTGGAAGAGGTCTTCTTCTAAGTTATTTTCCCTAGTCACACCAAGGGTGAGAGGAAATAATAACTCAACTCAATTGCATTGCATCCAAAAATGAATACTATGCTTAGTATGGTGCTAAAAGGCAAGCAAGTAAAAGGTATAATGTGTGTTTTTAATTAAAGACATCAACATAAAACTAAGAAATAAAAATTTCTTCATGGATAGATTGGATGTAAGGCAAGCCCATATAGAAGGGAACCTACAATGTGATTTTGATTGTCTTGCTCCTCCTCGTTCAACGAAAGAGAACGCAACCTTGGTGCCCTCATCAAATTCTTGATGGTTTGCAAGATTTCTAGTGCATACGGATTTATGCTTTTTCAGCTTTCCTGTAATGAGTAGTGGATGAATTCCCTAGTCTCCATATAGATAGTGAGGAACATCCTACATTTAATGAAGAATCAAAATTCCATGGATGAACATTGTAATCTGATTTTGAAGACATTATGAGGCAATGCATTTTTCAATTTAGAAAACACATCACTATTAAGCTTACTAAAATTTTCTATTTTTTTATGTTCTTGGATATACATCCCAAGTGAACCTTGTTAAAACAAAAAAACTTAAATTTGGAATTACACCATTGAAAATTTTGACTTTTTCATTTATATGATAGCATTACCGAATTCTCAATTCCTTCTCCTAAAATATAGTTTCTTGTGTTTTCATTTTATGCTTCATTATCTATTACACTTTTTCACTTTTTTCTTTTTTTTTTTTTTATAAAAATGACTACGTCAATGTGGTAATGCTTTACAAATATTTTGAAAATATCTTATAGGTCTCTTTTCCTCTCCCTCATCCAAGCCAAACTTTAATGAGACATATCCTTTCTGGCAATAATATCGTGTACAACATTTTTGATACGTGATCATGTTAAGAAATGACATAATTTTCATTGTTATTAAACTTATGTATTATGCACTATGATTTAACATTCCACTCTTTCATGCATTTTCACATTGTTTGAGACATAAGGTAAATTTTCAATATCCTTAATAATAAAAACATATTGGATATTTTCAATAAGTATATTCCTTCATTCTCATGTTTCTATGGATCTTGCAAAGTTGTAAATAAAAATTATTTTGACTTAACTAATAAGAAATGGATGCATGTTACTAGAAGTCTATATAATGAATACTTTTATAGTATTTTGACAAACTTATCATCCTTTAACAGTGGTCTCAAGATCTGTTTCATTTTATTTTTTCTAACTAAAATGATTTCCATGACTAAGATTTGTACTACAACTTTATTTTTTTCTAATTATATCTAAACTAATCATAATCCCCATAATTAAATACAATTAAAACATAATCAAAATATAAATATCAGAATCCCTTATGGCATCCCCAAAGCCAGCTTCCCTAGGATTTACCTTGGAAGCTCCATCAATATTAACTTTGAAGAAGCCCTGTGGAGGGGGCTGCCAACCCCAATCCCCAGTGTTAATATTTCTCACATTCTTCTTTATTTCTTAAGGATTGAGGGATTGAAGATCCAGATTGGTAAGAATGTACACCTCATGAGGTAGACGGGGGTTTGAAGGGTTTGTTCTCAGAATGCTCCTAACTGTTTCCTTAAGTTGTTTCAAAATCTGATTGATGATAAGAAGGGGTTCTCTAGCTTTATCTTTGAAGATCCGCATGTTCCGTTCTTTCCAAATATTCTAGATGACAAAGCTTGGTACAAGCATCCAAGCCTTGTTGAAGAATTCATTGTCTGAGAAGTTCTTTCTCTAGTTCGTTAAAGTATTGGAAATGTTGAGCCTATCCCTGTCAGTCTGTTTGAAGCTAGAGGCTACCCAATCCCAAATTTTAGCATAAAAGGAACATAGATTTAGAAGGTGTTTGATTGTTTCTTCATGCGAGCCCCAAAGGTAACATTTAGAGGGTCCAATGAAACCTTTCTTAAGAAGGTTATCCCATGTGAGAATTTTCCTTTGATGAACTAGCCAGATAAATAGTTTGACTTTCATCCACTGAGGAGTTTGCCACAATTCCTACCAAACTTTCTCAGCATTTACAGAGTTAAATCCAGTGATTGTCTGTCTGGCCTCTTTGAGATTATAGTTGCCTTCATTATTCTTTCCCCATCTTAATTAGTTAGGTAAGGAGGAGACCAAAATTATTCTTTGCTCTAAATCCTTGCTAGAACCTCTGCCATGTCCTTCAAAGGGCTCTCCTCAGTATAACTTAGGTTCTTCCATTTCCTCCATTTATCCTTATCCCTCCCCTGATCCAAGAAATCTTTTACTAGTGAAAGCCCTTTGTTGTTTGTGTCTCTCTTGAGTGCTGCCAGTTCATTCCTGATCATGATGGGTTCCTGTTGCCAGCTGTCCTCCCAGAAGCAAGCCTGGTCCCCTGCTCTAATTTCCCAAAAATAGTGTTGCTGAATAATACTTTTGTTCTCCCACGCAAGGTTCCAGATGTGTGAGCCTATGATTTGTCTGGTCATTCTAATATGATCCTATCCCTGCCAGTCTTTGCCATACTTTTTTGTCCAAAGCTTGGCCAAGGGTGCTCTCGGTTCCTTGATCCAACACCACCAGAGTTTTGCACCCGAAGCTTGACGTAGAGTTTCCAGATCCTCCATCCCTAAACCACCATGGCTTTTGGGCTTGCAGAGCTTGTCCTAGGCAACTAGAGCCCACTTATTTTTTTTTCCTCTCTGCCCCACAGGAAGTTTCTTTGAATGCTTCTTATTTGCTGCTTAATGCCTTGTGGAGCAGGGATAGTTGCAAACATAAAGATGGGAATGGCCTACAAAACTGCCTGAGTGAGCACCAGTCGCCCTGTGAAGTTTAAAGCCCGGCAAGTCCAATTATTGATCTTGTCCTGAAGTTTGTTTAAAATCAGTTCCCATATTTGCTTACATAGAGGTTTGTCAGTAAGAGGTATGCCCAAATATTTGGAGGGCAACTGTTCCCTTTGAAAACCAAGAATCCTAGTGATGTTTCTCTGTATAGCAATATTAGTGTTAAAGAAGAAAAATTTGGACTTATTTTGGCTTACCTCAGTGCCTGCCACCATAGTGAAGTCGTTTAGGATCTCTTTGATTGCCCTTGCCTCCGTAAGTATGGGTACACCTTGCAGCATAGTATCATCCACGAGTTGTTGATCAGTGTTTGCCTCCCCATTCGGGGTGAGCATGATCCCCTGAATTCTACCTTCAACATTTGCCATTTTGATTGCCCTGCCTAGCCCTTCCATCATGAGGACAAAGAGGAAGGGAGAAAGCGGATCACCTTGTCTGAGCCCTCTAGAAGGTATAAAAGTATTACAGTGAGCTCCATTAAGCAGAATGGAGAAACTGGTTGAGATGACTAGTGCCATCACCCATCTTATCCAATTTTGGTTAAAGCCATAGGCTTTCAAAATAGTTATTATGTATGACCAGTTGAGTTTTTCATAGGCCTTCGCCAGGTCCAATTGAATGATAAGACCTGCTTGCTTATTGATTTTGAGAGAGTGAACCACCTCGTGTGCTTGGATGATGTTGTTAAGAATCTGTCTTCCTTCCACATAGCCTGTTTGCTCTTCTGAGATGAGTGAAGGTAGCAGTGGCTTGATTCCATTGGCTATCACTTTGGACATAATTTTATACACCACATTACATAAGGCGATGGGCCTAAATCCCTCTGAAGTAATAGCATTCTCTTTTTTGGGGATCAAAGCTATAAAGGTCGCATTCAGAGCTTTCAGAACCTTTTTGTGTTGTCTTGAGTCTTCCACCACCTCAAGGATGTTTTGGTTGACTGTATCCCAGCAGGCTTTGAAGAAATCAACATTGAAACCATCTGGGCCTAGTGCTTTTCCATTCTACATATCCTCGATCACGTCACTGACCTCCTCTTCCGAGACTGGCCTGTTGAGATTATGGTTGTCCTCCCTTGTGACCAACTTGGGAATGTTTCTAGTGATCTTATCAATGAACCTAGTTTTGTCTTCCATTGGCTCCTTTGCAATGTCAAAGAAGTGTTGTACTAGGGTCGATTCCATGTCCTTGTGAGCGACAAGCTCAATGCCTTGAGAATCCTTTAGCTTTGTGATTCTGTTGTGTGCCCTTTGGGCCATAGTGGATTTGTGGAAGAACTTGGTGTTCCTTTCTCCCTCTTTGATCCATTGAATTCTGGATTTTTGTCTTCCAAATGTTTCCTCTTGTAGGAAATGCTCTTCCCATTCTTTCTGTAGAGAATCAGTTAGGTTCTGTCTTTCCTCATTGAAGTCCTCTGTGATGTTGATCTGATTGATTTCCTAGAGTTTATGTTCCATACTCTTTCTGGCCTTGATGATATCCCCAAATTCTTTTTTTTCTTAAGTTTGGATTTGATATGAAATAATTGTTAACTATAATTATTAATATACAAATTAATTAATTAATTAAGATTTTATTAAAATATTAATATAATTAAATTATTACAATTAATATTATATTAAAATATATTATTAATTAAATATTAACAAAAATATATTGAATAAAATGTTAAAACATGTGAGGTAATGAGCCCTGAGCATATAGGAGGAGAAGTATAAGGATAAGGGGTGAGGGATAAGGCCTAGGAGTTATAATGGTTACGGGAAGTCAGGGACCCGGAAGGTGTGAAGTAAGGCGGGAATAAGGGGAGTTAGGAGGGAGTTGAGGTCTATGGGGAGGTGGGACTACCCTCTAATACATAATTGCAATTATTTTGAATAATTTGAATAATGTGCTAGTCTGTATAAAATTATAACCACTGGGTACTAATTAAATTCCATATTTCTGTTTTTGGTAATATTTTGAAATTGTCATTAAAATGAATTTTCGGGATCTGCATACACAAAAGTTTTTTAAATAATTATATAATATTTAAATATTTTGGAATTATTTATTAATACAATTGTTATATTATATAGTTTTTGTTATTATATAATTCATATCTGTAACAACAATTAAAAAATAAATAATTAATCAAAAAATAATAAATTAATCAAATAATATTTATTATTTACAGATTATTTTTAAATAAATACAATTCAATATCATAATTATTTAATTAATAATAATAAAATCTAATAAATACATTTTGTTTTTCTGATTAGGCAATGGAAATCTCTAGAAGTTTGAATAGGTGTCATTTGCAAATCGTCAGTCCAAATAAGATGAAGTTAGAACCAATATAAAGATAATGAGAAACTAAACGCAATAAAGCAATCAAAATGAAAATATGAAGAAAACAAAAATTCACAAAAATGTCACACAATTAACCAAATGAAAGTATTAAAGAATGATATGTCCATAATTTATCTAGAGGGTCCTCATTACTGATATAAAAATAATAAATTAAAAATGGGGCGGTTGTATTTTTGTGACAACATATCCTTACACCTAAAAAGTGATAATAAACCAATAATTATAGTTTTCATCAAGGGGGAGCTTGCTTTTATAATGAATACAATGTACAATAAAATATTTTATGGTCCCAAGACTAAGTCGCATTTGTGTGTGTGTGTGTGTGTGTATATACATACATACATACATACATACATACATACATACATACATACATACATACATACATACATATATTATATAATATATATAATGTGAGACAAAGGGTAGAATTACAATAAAATGGGACCATGAGGGGTTTTAGCCTACATAATAATATAACAATAAAAATAAAATCACTCAATATATAGGGCTTAATACGCAGTTTTGAGTTAACATTGGGCTTATATAGAGTTTTACAATATGATGGCCATCTTCCTAAATTTCATAGTTTACCCTTGTACACTTTGCCCCACTTCTAGCCAAGGTCATGTCATTAGATCCATCGGTCCTCTTTATACTCGATAGAGTAGAATTGAAACTTTATGAGGTTTTTAAAGTCCCGCCACTTAGTTAATAGGGAATCATCCTCTAGCTTAATTTTTTTATATGGATTTCCCACCAAGTTAGGGCATGACCCTCTAACTTCAATATAGAAAATGGCATTTTTTCTCCTCATCCATGTGGTGAATGTTAAGATATACTTCTAATTGTTGTAATCCATGATTTTTTTTAAGGTATCGATATTTCCTTCTTATGAATTGATGTCAACCTTTACTTCCATTTAAAATAGAATTGTCAATAGGTCACAATGCTCAAACTAAATAACTCTTTCTCAAGTTCTTTCTTGGAATTCCTTTCTATGTATTCATGACACCCAAAATTTCCGTGTAATCTGACCTCGGTGTTGGACCTTCTATCTTCTCTGATTCCAAACTTGTTTGCTAGAGTTTCCATAAGGAGGTTCATATTGTGGCTAATATCTATAACTTGTGCTTATAAGCTCAAGAATATATCCTCTTCAAGATCACATAATTTATTGTGAACCATTTCATTTTTCATGGCTAGGGTTCTACGAGTTTCTACCTAAACACTTCTTGGATCCCTTGCAACCCCCCATGAGACTCATCGAAGAAATAGGTGGATCTGATGCTATTATGGTTCATAAACCTCTGTGGAGTTCTCAATATATAGTTGATCAAAATAGATATAAAAATAATAGAATAAAAGCTATATTATGAGGGTTAATTTCATTATATTCAAAATTGATTAAAAATTTATTTTTGCATATGCATGTAATAGATAAAATGTTAAAAATAGAGAAAAATAAACTATAATCACACACTAACCACAATAAATACAATATATGCTTTTAGAAACACTTACAAGAGAAAACCAACTTGGGAAGTGATTCTACTCTTCTTTCCCTTTCTCTAGAATAAAAATAATGTAAGTACAAAAGCGAAGGGAGTCTCTATGGAGTTTCAAAGACTTCTGCCTTTTTAGTCTATTACAAAATACTAAACCCCTCTATTTTTCTCTCATAATCTCACTCCCAAGTTTCTCTACTCTTGATCGGATTTAAAAGGAACGAAAAAAATTACAGATATAACCATAAATATAGAGATGCATCAGATATAATACTTCATTTCATTAATGTAAATGATTGAAATGTGCTTACAAACAGAAATGGAAATAAACTAGCTCGGGCAGTGGTAGCTTATCTCTGAGAAGAGATGTGGTGGCTACATGCCTTTGAGCTGTGTTACAATGAGGCTCAAGGGCCTTTTTATTATCGAGCAATAAGAGAAAACCCTAAACAACCAAAACTCTAACTCGGGGAGATGTAACACCAAGAGTTTAAGGGCCCGATTGGGGTTAGTTGGACAACCAACTTTCTGGGGTCGTGACTTGTCAGATTATCTCTGTTTGGCGCACATGATACCCTGTTGGAAAGATATCTCTGAGGACTACAATGGAAAAGATGACTTTGTAAAAAAATTGTTGGCAATAGATTGCAAAAAAAAAAATATTAGGGCCTCAAAATGGCTTCGGAATTTTAGGACCCGAAAAACTGCTAGAAATCTTAAATTGTGCTACAATTAAGGAAACTGAAAAACTGAAAGAAACGGTTATGGGGGTCCAAGTGGGATAGGCGGGTGGCCACCAACATCCACCTAGATCATTCCTACCCCCTTATGAAGCAATTGTCCCCATTGCATTGAGTGCCTCCATGAGATGGGGAAATTTCCCTGAACTTGGTCCCTGGTGAGATGTTCTGCAATCTTTGATGTGTCCCATAATGGTGGGAAGCATGGTCGAGGGTAGTCCACATTAAACACTCGGTGCAAGCCAAGGAATGGGGGAATTTTGTGCTCCAAAGCATTGTTTCCCACATCTTTGTTAATGGTGTAAGGACCATATCAGAGTCGTCTGCGCTTCCGATGGGCTGTGGTAAGGCATTCTTTTTGCAAATGCAACAAAAATTTGTGGCCTACCTGAAACTTGTGTGACATGTGATGTTGATCATGTCGCTGCTTGTACTTGGCATTTTCCATAATGGAGCGACAATATATCGACCTATTGAGTAGAGGTGCTTTAGGAGTCAGATCAAACGAAAGCTTGACATGACAGTGTAGCGATATCCTTGTTGGTGAGGAGAAGATGCCCCTATATCCTTTCATGATCGTATCCACCTGCTTCTGCTGCGTGGAAGAACCCTTCTCGAGGGCCGAGGATGTGGCTACAATATTCCCCTTACTTTGAGATAAAACTAGAAAGAAAATAAATTTCCTAGTCTGGGAGATGATCCTACTGCCTTTTTTAGCATAGATCAAAGAAGTGGCGGTAGGTGGGGCTACCTTGGGTATCCTGTATAATGTACTACATAAATAAATAATAACAATGTGAGGCCTTGACTCATACACAACATATAGCTTCCACAAGTATGGTTGGCCTAATAATACATCAAAAACATCAAGAGGTGCAACATCACACCATACCTCATCTTGATGTTGTGGGGAAGGAGACACTGTTGGGGGACTCGGAGATCTCGCAGTTGGTGAAGCCACCTGATGATGTATAGCTGTGAGTGTGGTATGGTCGGTAGTCCCAGTCGCTTCATGACCACTGCTGAAATGAGGTTCCTTTTGCTCTCACCATCAACAATGAATTTCAGCGGTGAACCCCTCACCCACATCTATGAGTGGAAAAGACCCTCCCCCTCCTCCGGATCTTCAGGTTTATTCTTCTGGATCTTAGCACTGGCAACAGTGACGTTGCGCTTTGCATCAATGATCTGCTTCCCTTTGTCATTCCTCTTGTCGGGTTGTGACTCAATGTCAGAACATGCATCTGATTATGAAGCCTTCAACTTGGCCACCAGCGATTGTGTGGTCCTACACTCACTTGTGCTGTGAGTGGGGCTCTTGTGGAGCTCATACCACTTTCCTGTGTCCTTCCTTGACTTCGTGGTGTTGTTCTTTTCTTGCAGATTTGATGGGTTTTCTTGGGTCACGCCACCTTGGATTTGTCCTTTGTTCTTCGAATTTGCAGATCTAAAGTCTCGCTTCTTTTGCCTAAACTTCTACTCGATCTTAGCAGCGTATCAGTATGTTGTACTGAGTGAGGAGATGTCCAGGAAATCCATCTCATCTTGGATGTATCTATGTAGGCAACCATGATACTTGAGTACCAAATCTTTCTCAAAATCTTTGATACCCAACTTCGTGTGAAGGGTATGAAAAACATTGGTAAACTTCAACACATCTCAGTCCCTTCCCTACTGCAGTGTGGTCCACTTTATGTATTTGTCCTCATAACTCCTGACAGTGTAGTACTACTCCTTGATGGCCTCCTGGAATGAATTCCAAGTGGGAGCGGCTGAAAACAATGAGTTCATACTTTCATCCTTTTGTTCACAATAGGTTTCCCACCAGTCCTTGACATGCGGGGCGACTTTGAGAAGAGCAAAATTAATCTCTTCCCGGCTGGAAAAGTCATGAACAGAAAAATATCCTTCTAGCAAATTTAACCATTTATTTATGGCATCCGCATCTATCTGACTCTCAAATATGGGAATGTCAAAATTGACTTGTACCTTAAAGGGCATAGCGCTTCCAGAGTAGCTATTAGATGCGCCACCCCTGGGTAGCCGCTCAAGGATCTTGACAAAGTTATGCATCAGTGCATTCCTTTGTCCCTCGAGGGCTTATTCAAGCAAGATTTTGATAGGATTTGCTATCCCCTTGTCTTTCTTTTCATTGGCCATGGGAGGTCGTCGAGATTTGCGAGGTTGGTCTTGCAAAGGTTCGACTAGTTCAAGCCCTAACAGAGAATGAGAAAACCTGGCTCTGATACCATTGATCTAGATTTAAACAGGAATGCAACAAATTACAGATATAACCATAAAGACAGAGATGCAACAGAAATAATACTTCATTTCATTAATGTAAAATACTAAAATATGCTTACAAATAGAAATGGAAATAAACTAGCTCGAGCGATGGTAACTTATCTCTCAGAAGAGATGTGGTGGCTACATGCCTTTGAACTACATTACAATGAGGCTCAAGGGCATTTTTATTATTGAACAATAAGAGAAAACCCTAAACAACCAAATCCCTAACTCGAGGAGATGTAACACCAAGAGTTTATGGGCCCCGTTAGAGTTAGTTGGACAACCAACTTTTCAGGGTCATGACTTGGTCATATTATCTTCGTTTCACGTGCATGATACCCTGTTGGAAATATCTCTCCGAGGACTATGACAAAAAGGATGATTTTGCTAGAAAATCATTGGTGGTAGATTGGCAAAAAAACATCTTTTAGGGCCTCAAAGCGGCTCCGGAAGTTTAGGAACCGAAGAACTGCTAAAAATAGTAAAGTGTGCTACAATTAAGGAAACTGAGAAAATGAAAGAAATATTTGTGGGGGTCCAAGTGGGATAGGTGGGTGGCCACCAAAATCCACCTGGATCAACTCTCTGATGGACCTAGATATAATAATGAATAGAATGAAACCCCTTTTCCTCCTAGTGACCCAGTTGTAAAATAGCCAACTAGAGGTTAGGTTTGAATCCTTCAACTCTTAACTGGAGTTACTAATTTGATCATTATAGAGTCTTCTTCATAGTCCCCATATGGTAGCCCCACATGGATGAGTAATAGTGGGTGATGTGGCATCCACTCGTACCATGATGGTTAAACATGGTAGGTCAAATTTTGGGAGGCATAATGTTTTCATACAAGTTTTGATTGACATAATTTTTGCATCCTTGGAAAGGTATATGAGTGTAGAATAGTGTCATAGATTTTGACACTTACGAAAGAAAATTTCACCCATAAATATATTATTTAAGGCCTAAAAAAGGCCCAAAAATGTATCAAACCCCAATTCTGCATACTGGTTCATGTCGAAGAAATAACTCATGTAAGTTGATTCCTACAAAGTTTCTACTTTGAAATCATTGAGATAGATGAAAAATTACACAGTGATCCAATCTAGATCAATCACCAACCATAACATTCAAGGGGAGTGGCAAAACTCGCAGTTGTAGTGGCATTTGGCATGCACGCTATGATTTTTTATCCTACTTATTTCAATTTTTATTGTTTGAAATATTGAGGAAATACTAGTATGCACTTAAGAAGATACTTTCATGGATAATAAGTGATTATGCTAATACTTCTTTAGCATAGAGTTAAATTAATTCTAAGCTCTTACACTCTTCTATATTTATAACTATTCCTTTTTAGTTAGTTATTTGTCTCTAACTATGCCACATTGAGTGAAATCCAAAAAGTGTGTCTCCTCATTAATTTCCATAGGGTAGTAATCTTCTAAGCAAATATGTGGCAATTGGATTGATCCAATGATATGCATAGATTGAGATGATGTGATTTAAAGGAATAAAAGTACAATTTATGAGGGTTTGGAACAATGCATACTCTAAATATTTAGAACTATTATCAAAGAAATCTGCAAAAAGATTAACATTAGAGATCACCAAAGCACAGAAAAGGAAATTACTTTTCAACTAGCAAGCAAGTGAATCAACATATTTTTTAACCATGGAAATCTCCAGATCAAGACCCTTTTAATGGTTCTTAGTGAATCCTTTTAATGGTCCTTAGTGAATCCACTCTACATAATATAACACAAATTGTATTCAAGTTTATTGATACTTGTAGCTTGGACTTGATCCCTTACACATAAAATTAAATTAAATTTCGTAAAAGGCATCCAAATTAATGAAATGGATAGGCCATAAGCATATGGTTTATGGATCAATATAGTTAGTGAAGTGAAAATTTCAAAATTATTCTAGAGGGTCCATAGCCCTAACAATTCAAAGGGATTGAGGCCTATAAGCACTCTTAACCTAGATGCCTATCAACCTATTTTAAACAATGGACCACTGTAAAAAGTAAGAGTCCCATTCTTATTGACAAATATTCCGTAGAAAAACAAAGAATTGAAATAAATAAACGCAGATATTACAACGGCCAAATTAATCACAATGTCCATGCTATCTAGATGGACAGCCATATTAACCACAATCTCCATCTCCATAATGAGTGCCCTTTACTTTGACTAACATTTTGTATTTTCCAAAAAAACTAAACATAGACATAGCCTTCTTGCCCAAGTTTAGCATTTCAAATCTTGTCATGTTATATTTTCTATTCATTGTGTGAATAGTGTCATTATTTACCTTTTCAATTTCAGTTAAATGAATAGTGTCATTGTTTACCTTTTCAATTTCAGTTTTTCAAAGTCATTTTGGTTAAAAACAAAAAAACCAAAAAACATTAAATTAAAATATTAAATCGGCAGTGTTCAACTTGCATTCCAAGGAAAATTTTATTTCTTAAATTAAAATATTAAATCGGCAGTCTCCAACTTGCATAGGAATATTGAAGGAAAAACAAAAAAAATAGATTTATCTAAATATAGGTCAATAATTTCAGCACCAGAAGGTGAATTATGAAAATTCCAAGATAAAATCTATGTTTTTCTTGGAATAAATAATTGGTCAAAACCAGGTCTTGTGTTAAATACTTTGGCAGTCTGGTCATAGTACATCGTTGATTTCTCCGAGATATCTTCAAGTAGAAGACGAATTATGAAATATCATGAAAAAGTCAAGGTCATAAAAATTCACAGTAATGTAATCAATGGTGTATAAACATGAATATATTTACAGTATTTCATGTGGCGTGTGAATATATTTACAGTATTTCATGTGGCGTATGGGTGTTATGCATTACCATTACATATATTTTATGTGATTTATAGGTGTGAATGGTAAAGGTTTTTATTGTTCAATTAAAGACCAATTTATATGATAGTGGAAAAGGTGTAAAGAAGTTTGGGAAGAAAGGGTGTGTACATTTTGGATGTCTGAGGCTGTGGAATCGGAAAAACATTTCATTTTGGAATGTGATGTATTTAAAGACATCAGAGAAAGTTATAAGAACATGTTAACATTAGTTTATGAGCATTGTCCTTTTAACAAAAGAATTGTTGGAAGATTAGACCAGCCTATCATAAATTTAAATCGGAAAAAAATAAATTTCAAAAATACAAGAAACTAATCCTAAACTATTTTTAACACAGTGACCATGAGAAAAAAAAATATACGATAACCTTGCCCATCCTAATTTGCATGCATATTCAACGATCTATACTTCACTGTGTATATCCGAAATATATCTATACTTCACTGTGTATATCCGAAATATACTCAATATGTCAGAGATTACCTGAGAAACAGCTATAATGTAAAAGGTGAATGAGTCAATATTTAAATCCTACCAAGAGTAGAAATTTGATATGGACGTAAGAGAGTCATGTGCGTTGTTCTTGGATATCATGACAAATACAACAATGTATATTCTACTATTATACCCAACATGTCTCAAATGCACCCATTAAATGAAAAAGTACCCATTAATGTAAAAGAAGTGAGCAATTGAATATTTAATATTCAAATCAGAAATATATGGAAGACAACACCTTTAACCATATATATTCCTTTCTGTATGCTCCAATTATATCTATACATCTCAAATGCACACATTAAATGATGCCTTACAAATACTTACCAATGTAAAGGATTGAATGCTTTAATATACAAATATTATTGGTATTAATAATTTAGTGTATTGGTATTAATAATTTAGTGTAGTTTGATGGTAGTTTTGGAATATTTAGAGATTTAATATACTAAGATAATTTGAATAGTCAATTTTATATTATAATTTTAAGATATTTTAAATTTGTATAAATATTGGATAGTTTGAAGAGGCCATATTTTCAGCTGGAAAATATTGAAATTTCTTGTGAAAGTTATAGAAATTTGTGTTACTATTTTTATTGGGTAGTTTTAAGAGGTCACGTTTTCCACTGGAAAATAATTGAAATTTTCTGGCGAAAGTTTTAAAAAACTCGGTTATTGCTTTATCAAGTTTAAGATTTAGGTGTGGTAAATGTTTTTTTAAGTAGTGAATCTATTTATATCATAAAAAAATCATTCAAATATTCTCACCCTCAATTTTTTGATTTAAAAAAAAACAAACAACATTGAAACTTCTAAAAATAACAATCCAAAAACATATCCCTGTATAAAAATACCAACATAAATAAACCCACATAAATATTACGATCAACAATAGAACTTTCCTATTAAAATTCAAGTATGTCCAAGGCTAAACTTTTGAGCTGCTTCAGCATGCTAATCAGCATTTGTTACTTAAAAATTTTGACATTGAAATTTGTAAATGTATGAGCATTGGTTGCTTAACTATTTTGACATTGAAATTTGTAACTTGTAAATGTTTATTTTAAAAAATATAATAAATGTGAAAAGGTATTGTATGAAGAGAATACAAATTTTGAAAAATTATAGTAGTTAAAAGTTCATTGAAATTGGATTTTATCTTTCTTTTGATTTATTTTAAAATTACTATTTTTTAACTTTTGTTGAACTCTATGGAATTGGTTGAACTCTATGGGAGATTTGTTAAACTCTATTCTCCAACGAATATTATAAGATTATCTTGCGAGTGATTCCATTTATTATTGCTTGCATTGGCGTTAATATTTGTTGTCACGTCCCCTTTAAGGAGGAGGATTACAGAGGTCGAAAGTTCTTATCTCAAGTGTAGATGCTTGACCGGAAACCAAAATTATCAGCTGGTAATGATCAGCAGATTAAAAGAAGGGCACTCGTTCATTGGATGTTGATGTCGGTGAGGTGAGGGCTCTGCCGCTCTTTCATTTTACCACTGACTATATTTAATGTATTTAGATTATTTACACACTTATAGATCTATTTCACTTTTAAATATTTATTTAACGTGAGTTAATGTATTTAGATTATTTACACACTTATAGATCTATTTCACTTTTAAATATTTATTTAACGTGAGTTTAGAGGGGTGTAATTTTTTCATAAATTTAAGCTATATTATTTAAATGTTTTGTGTATTATTTATTTTTTTATTTTTTAAAACTTAAAAACAAAAAATATTTTGGTTAATATAGACAAAATTTCAATATTGATAACTGAGGGACACTCTTACACATCATAATGGATTGTAAAATGAGCTCTCTTCTCAATCACTTTATTTAAATTGAATGCATAACAAAGACATATGAGCATCTTTCAATACATTAATGCCTTTAAATTTATTATACCCACTTAAGGTTATATTGTTTTTGTTTTCAGTTTTTGAGAATTTTAAGTTTTGAAATATCTATATATATATATATAGCAAAAAATCAAAAAAATATTGTATCCACCAAGTTGCCATAACATTTAGTAGAGAGTTTTTTTTTTTTTTTGGCCAGGGGGGTGGCCCGCTGAAGAAGCTATATAATTGAAAAATATTTACACAATAGTACAAATCATCACGGCCATGGCCCAGATAGGCTGCAGGCGACTCCACAGGAATCAAAACCGGCCGGAGGCGTGCAAACCGACCGCCCCGATCGTTACATCCCGTTACAATCATGCCACTCATGTGCATAGTTATTAAATCTATTTTAATATTAATTGTTTACTGTATAGTTTTACTAATAAAAATATAAGAAACAATAATTATAGTCATTCATAATATATTATATATTTTTATTTTTTATATAAATTATTTTTATGTACTTTATATAAAAAGATATTGATGTTGCATTTCAAATTTATATATTAATAACTTTTAATAGAATATTTTATATATAATAATAATAATAACAATAATTTAATTTTAAGAGATATAAATATGATATTATAATTTAGTTGGAATTACCAAACTCTCTCAACTCATGAAATCTGTGGTCAACGGTAAAACTCAAACCCTAGCTTCCAACTACACACATGACCTTGAGTTCCGGTTGTTGTGACCGAAATTTGACTGAGGCTTGCGTGTGGCTGTAAAATAAAACGCTAAACACACATGCAAGCTTGAGAACCTGCAATCTCAAACCTATGCGAATGAAATTTCGCCAAACATCTGAGACCTATGCACAGTAAACCAAAGCAAAGAAAATAATTATGATGATTTCCAAATAAGGGTCTCACACTAAACCAAAGTAAGGAAAATAAGTATGATGATTTCCAAATAAGGGTCACTTGACTTGTATTTATAGCCATATATGGTGCTCAGCTTCTGTTTTGGGCCAACCTCTCATTTTATGCACATATGAGCTTCAATTCAAAAATACAGTTTCCCTTGTCCAAACTGAGCACTTCAATAGTCAAAATTGGTGCACTTGAAAAGACGAATGTACTTCCATGATTGGAATTTGTCATTGAGATGCAAAAAAATAACACTTCCTCTTAGCTATGAGAAATTACAATCCTATCATCATATTATGTCCCATCTCACGTATTTCATCATCAAATGTCATCACAACTCTTCTAAGTCCATCTCTACTTATCCTTACTTATATTTTGCTTGTCTTTGCTCATGTGTTGAACATTCTCGAATATAAAAAAAGAATAATTTTACATATGAGGGGAGCTCAGTCTATCACCCTTTATCCATCGGGTAGCCACTTCTACCACCCAAAATCACTGCTAGCAAGAAGAAAATGTAGCTACTTGGGAATTTCTGTGAGCAGTGAACCAATGCTACAAACCAAGAAACTCTTCCAGTGTGGAGCTAATGATATGACCCAAGAAACTCTACCAGTGGGGAGCTAATGTTATGGCCTAGGAAAATCTACAAGCAAGAAGACCAATGCTACAATCTAGGAAACTCTGCCAACAGGGAGAAAATGCACTCAAGAAACTTTGCCGGCAGGGAGCCCAATGCCACAACTTGGAAACTATGCTAGCATGGATCCAATTCTATGAACCTATACCAACGTGTAGCCCAATGCTACAACGTGGTAAATTCTACCAATGGGGAGGCAATGCTACAACTTAGGAAGTTTTGTTAGCAGGGATTTCTTAGTTCACATGTACTAAGATAGTTGAACTATTTAGGCTATTTTAGTGCTTATCTTGTTGAGAATGTGTTATAATGGTTGTTATTGTCGTCTCATCCTTATGGAATATTCCACGAGATACTAGACATAACTTTCCTCACTTATCGGTTATAAGGACTGTCACGTCCATTGTGTATTATTTCGTTGGATGTTTGTCACATCATTGGTTGTAAGGAATGTTGCATTTGTTGTGGAATATTCCACTCGATGATAGATAGATCATTCTAGTTCATATGTAGCTCTTCTTGGGTGGTACTATTACCTCTCACTTAGCAGCTTAGTTTCTCCCCCCTTTTTCAGTAAGAGAAGCAAGACATAGTTGCGCTGCACACTCACTAAGCACACTCACCTTGTTGTTCAGGTTGGGTGCAGGAATTACACTTAAGTAAACTCCTCAACACTTAAATTGTCAACCCCGGGGATCCGTAAACTTATAAACGAAGCACAGGCAATGCTAGAGATGGTATGAATGTTTCCAATATCAATCCCTACTTTCTTTAAAGGAAAAGTTACAAAATCAAACTATAGAGGAAAAGTCAACTTGAATCGCCAGAAGTAATCTAAGACTGGAATAAAAGAAAATGCATTTGTAAAAGAGAAAGAGGGAAATCACTCTAGCTGATTATTGGCTAACTACTGAGAGTGTTTTTCTTTCAGCAAAGACACTTTAGTAGTCTTCAATAGATGGGCCCTTCAAACCTACTTATATAAGGATTTCCTTCTCACAAGAATCTATCTTGCACTAGTGCAGGAACAAAGATTTATGCAGAGGCTGTAAAATGATGTCTGTACTAAAAGTGCTTTTTCTTTCGTGTAAGGTCCAGACTTTCTCAAGTCTAGAGAACTTAGTCCAAGCAACAAGAAACTAGTTCTTATGCCAGACCAGAGCTTCTTACACTTTAACTTTTAATCCTTGAAACCAATGCTTAGCTACTGCAAGTGTTAGAAAGCCAAATTGCATAAAAGGGTGACTGTTTCTAAGTTTATCAAATTGCAAAAAGAAAGAAACAATCCCTGTAATCTATCCTGTTATGAAATATCAGTGACAACAAGAAAGCTATTAGAAATAACTTAAAAAGAATTACTGCATCACAAAATCTTGAACTGGTGCAGGATTGGTCCTTCTGCTTTAAACCAGGTAGAAAACTAAATCAAACAAATTTGTCGAAAGTGAATAGCACACCAACGTGCACTAGTGTAATTAATTTCTCCTACTCAGACCAGGCGGGGAAAACTAGTTGAAATCAGATGCAAGAAAAGGAAATTCAATTACTTCATGTAACAGATCTGCTCTCACTCAAACATGAATTTAAAGGTTGTAAAGTAAATCACACTTGCCAGTTTTAAAACATAAATTAAAAGGATAGAAGAGAGGGAGAACATGCTGGGTTGGCTGGGCCCTAGCCAACCAGTGTGTTTCCCTTTTAATTAAAAACGTTGCTCAGCACTTGCTCAACATATTAGCATTCAAAACATGAAAGATACGATGTAGAATAGTAAGGCGGAGCTCTCTCTCTTTTTATTAAGTCATAAAGCAAATACATACATTATTACAATCCAGCCCAGATTGGGCAATAACAAAACACATGCCTATTACCACCTTCCTGGTTCTATCTCTATTCTATACAATTGCTTAATCATTCCCCTCCAGCTTGTCCTATCTACATTGCTTCTTATATAGATCCTCAACCGAAGGCCAAGAGGATCATTCATCTCGTTACATGCTGTTTGTAGACTTTCATTACAACATATTGCATAATTGTTTACAAAATAAGCTTGTGGTCTTCAAAATTAGGATTTTTAACGAAACATGCCGTGGCTATCTTCAGCTATCAGTTTCTCCGAAATTCGACCTCAGCTCCTCTAGATTGCCTTGCTGTCATAGCTAGGACTCGGCTGCATTCAAATGTGTTCGCAGTCATGGCTAAGGTGGTGCAAAAATAGGTAGCAATCAAGGGGGGTCCAGATTTGCTGCCAAGATTCACGTCGCTGGCACTAGTGCAAGATCTGATAATCGTGGTGTTGGCACTGGTGCGAGATCGATTCTTCACTAAAATCAGCAGTCAAGGTAAGAATTAACTACTAAGTAACATAGGAGATATCGATGAGTCACAAAAGCGATTATAAGTGAGAAATCACATAATAATAATTAATAAATGCTAAGTTTGAATTAAAAATGTAAAATATAAAGTAAATGTGAAATGTGTCATCGTCATAAATGATAAGTAAAACAACGGTAAATGGTTATGGTTTTAGGATGGAAAGATGGTCAAAAAGGGTACAATTTAGAGGAATAACATCCTCCCATCCCTAAGTTGTTGTTTGTCCTCACACAAATTCTTTACCTCTACAAAAAACTCAAAATTTTGAGCACTCCAGCTCAATCCTGCTTTGGTGCATTATCCTCTGGTTGCACTATTTCAACCTTCTTCTTCTTGATGTGCCTTAACTTCTTTTCTACCTTTTTCAACCGCTTAAAACAACATCCAGCCTGATACTTGCAGGTTATGACTTCACTTTTATTTTTCTTGAGTTCTGCCATTAATTCTCCTTGGCTTCGTTCATTCTCCTCCTGTACCACGGCCATAAATTGCTCCAAGTTTTGCACTTGAAGCTCCAATTCAGCTACCCGATTGGCAGGGTTTACCAACGGTTTTTCTCCCTCTGTTTCAACAGGGACTGTAACTTCCTCAGGGACCTCTATATCAGGCATGGTCATATCAGGGAATTCCCCTTCCTGTGGTTCCTCTTTCTCTGATTTTGCTTTTTCCTTTTCTCCCCCTGATTCCTCTTTAGGTTCTTCTTCTTTTGTGGGTTCCATTTCTTCTTTTTCGGGTTCTACCTTCTCTCCTTTGGATTCATCTTCCTCTGCTTCCTCTTCTTTTCTTTCTTCATTGTCTGGCTTCTCTCCTTCTACGTCTTGTGCTTCTAGTTCTTCCTCTCCCACTGACACTTCTTCTTTCACTAGTGCAGGATGGGGTTCCGCACCTTGTGGGGGTTGTGGTTCTCCACCTGCTTCGACGAATTTTCTCTTTTTGTGAGGCCTTTTTATAAATTCAGCCAGAAGAGTATCGTCTCCAACCTCTGCAATCCTCACCACATTTGCAAGGAGCGACAGATTATCATACTCAAAGGCTTATGCCTGTGTAGAAGGAGTTTCTTCTGCAGCAGAGGACGAGGCCTTGCTTGTCAATTTTTTTGGCTATTTCCTTTTCACACTACTATGAGAAGGACTTTATTTCTTGCTCTTGCTCGTACTGGCAGGAGTCTCTGTCTTCTTCCCCTCGGCTAAGCCTTCATGCAGCTATTTCAAAAGCTCTTCCCATGACATGCCTTTCTTCTCTAGCTGCTTCAGGACCAATATCTTGATCAGCCCGTGATGGTATAACCTTGCGTGGACCTAGTCCTCCCTTCCATTCTATACACTTTTAGCCATTTTCTCCAGACTCTTGAGCAAGAAGTAGGGGAAGTTCATCCTCCAATTAATGTGTTGGCCTGCTTCAAAGTGTTGAAGCATTCTGAAATGATACACCAGGGTACGAGTGTATCTCCCTTCACAGGTCATGAACTTCTACAAGATAAACAGGAGGTCCTTCCATTGACCTAATAGGGCTTTACGCGAGACTCCAAGTTTCCAATCCATGTCTATATCTTTGTTCACAATGAATTTCCGCCAACATTTCCTTTCCAACTTCTGGTTTTTGAACCACTGTTCTCCCGTGTTTTCGAGACCCGTTGTAGCTGCTACAAACTCCTCCATCACCTTGAATTTAAGTGGCCCCACTTTGACTCGACCATTCTTAAAATCCTTTGCAAACTGAAGGGTGACTTCTCTGTCATACCCGTTGGATTTTTGCAAGAACTGCTAGCAGCTGAACGGTCGAGCTCTGATACTTGCATGTGATGCTGGAAATCTGCCACTTTAAACAAAAACTAACCATTTATCGACCGAATCACTGGTTCTCCCTTTGTAGAATCTCATCATTTCTGGTCAGGTCTAATTGGTACGCACGGCGGTGAACTTAACAGTTAAGTGCGATATAATTACAGTGATGGGATGTTTAGAGTGAATAGAGGAGCGGGGTAATTATGAACGAATGATGTTTAGGATCATGGCAGAGCCGGGTGGATTTCATGCAAGCAACGGTTACCACACTTTCACATTTCTTCATAATTAAAAAAATCCTTAGCATTCATAAAAAAATCATGATTTCTACTTAATAGAAATTTTGTACTTTTAATTAATTTCCTCCTAGTTAACATAATAGCATTAATACTTATTGATGAAATGAAAAAGACTTCATCTCATGTTTTATCATGACCACTTCCTTATGTCATCTGATAACTCATACTATGTTGCTGACGAATGCATGCTTGTACTGGTATTGCACCACTTTAAATCATATCGTTCTACTAGTACTTTTTTCTGCTCATCTCATTATGTAGGAAAACATTCTTGCACTAGTGCAAGAATAATATTAAAACAGAGAATTAAAACATAGGATAGATTTTCACATCATTTCTTTAACTTTATGCTGAAATTTTTTTTCCTTGTCTAATGTTTCAGAGCAACCCTTTTGCCCTCCATATGCAAGATTCTGCAATAAATTCTCGAGGGAATAAAGAAGTGGGAAAAAGGGAATTCTTAAAATGGGAAGGAATTTTGTTACAGGGATTCCAAGAAAGTGCCAAGAGGGATAAAATAGAAATGGGACAGGGAAAAAATTTGGGGAAAGCAGGATTTCTTTGGGTAGGGTAAACTTTTGAAGAATATGGGAAGGTCAATATTCTGGGATCAAAGAAGAAAACTGAGGGGGGATTACGAAAGTGGAGTATGAAGAAAGGCAAAAAAAATTCTGGAAATTTTGCCTGCACTGGTGCAAGAAAAATAATTGCAACGAAAATTAGGCGTTACTTGACTAAAAATACCCATGCTAATTACCCTATTTGTATAAAGGTTGGTTCTGCAGAACCTGCTTCTACTTGGTGGTAGCTTAGCATATCTAAAGATCAAGCAACATTTTATTTTTATTATAAAATTTTGATCTTCTTGCCAGCAAGTTGGTTTTCAGGTTGACCCTTCTGCAATCATGTCAGTAAATTGATTTTCATAATTACAGGAAAATATTTTTTTTCTTTTTATATAAATTTTATTTTTTATATAATAAATAAATAAATAAAAATAAAATAAAAATTGTTCTTGAGAAGAAAGGGATTTATGTCTTCAAGAGGTTGGTATTACCATTCTCCACTACTGTCCCAAATTGTTGTTGGACTTTTTGTGTAAAATCTTTCTTTTAAGTGGCTAAAAATACTTCTTTAATCGTTGTCCGTTTACCAAGAATACTGTATTTTGTCCATCAATAGTTTTAACTTCTACTGCTCCATTCTCAAATACTCTGATCACTTCATAAGGTCCCATCCAACATGTATGGAACTTCCCTTTAAAAATTTTAAACTTAGAATCATAAAGGAGTACCCAATCACCTGGTTGGAACTACTTTTTCTGAATGAACTTGTCGTGCCACTTTTTACGTTGTTGCTAAATCAGTATATTTTGTTCAACAACATCGCTTCAAAAATCATCCAATTCATTCAATTAGAGAAGACATTGTTGCTGTGCCTCAAAGAGATCTAGTCCTAACTGAACTGCAGTCCTGTAAGTTTTGATCTGGAATTCAATTGGTAACAGGACTTGTTTACCATATACTAGCTCGTATTGTGTATGCCCCATGCTATTTCTCCAAGTGGTTCTGTATGCCCATAAAGCTTCTAGTAATATTTTAGCCCAGACTTTCCGATGCATATTGATTGTCTTTGTAAGAATGGACTTGATCACTTTGTTTATAGATTCCACCTGGCCATTTTCTTGCGGGTGATATGGCATGGACTTCCTGTGTCGGATATTATTTTGCTCCATCACACCCTGTACCAGATTAGAAATAAACTGCGAACCATTATCAGAAGCGATTTCTCTAAGCACACCAAATCTAGTAAAGATTTCAGTAAAAAGAAAATCAACAACAACTTTTTCTATAGCAAAAGAAACAGCTTTAGCTTCTGCCCATTTTGTAACAAAATTTGTACAAACCAAGATATGCTTTTTACTTAATGATGTTGGATTTATTGGTCCTCTAAAATCAATAGCCCATTTTTCAAATGGCTCAATTATAACCTGAGGACATAAGGGAATTTCATTGGTTTGATTAGGCTGACTCATTCAGTGACAACTATCACAATGCTTGACATACTATCTGGCATCCTTAAACAAGGACAACCAATAGTAACCAACGTGTAACACCTTATATGCAGTTTGCTTATCAGCGAAGTGGCCTCTACATGGTTCATCATGAGCATATTTCAATATGTCAAACACTTCTTCCTCTCTTACACACCTACGGACAATCAAATCTGGGCATGAGTAAAAGAGATCTCCTTGAATCTAGCAATATGCAACACTTTTCTAGATAATATTTTTCTTTTCACGAGCAGACAAGTGGGGTGGTATTTTTCCAGTAACCAAATAATTAGCAATGTGGGTAAACCACAGAGAATCTGTCGACATAGCAAAAAGATGTTCATCTGGAAATTCATCATTAATAGGAGTAGTTTCACCAGGATTATCTCATCTAGAAAGAAAGTCTACTACAACATTAGATTTTCCTGGTCTATCTACAATAATAATATTAAACTCCTATAACAAAAGTAACCACGTAGTCACCCTACCACTAGTTAATGTTTTATTCATCAAATACATATTTGCGGAATGATCAGTATGTACAAATACTTCATATCCTGTAATATAGTGTCTGAACTTATTAATTGCAAAAATCACAGCTAAAAACTCTTTCTCTATAACTGTATAGTTTAATTGAGCAGAAGAAAAATTCTTACTAATATAATAAATAGCATAGGATTACTTATTTTCGTCTTGTCCTAAAGCTATGCCAATAGCCAGATCTGAAGCATCAGAGGAAATATGAAAAGGTAGAGACTAGTTGGTGCCTATACTAAATTTTCCTTCAATGTTTCAAAAGACTGTTGGCAAGCTATCGTCCAAGAAAACTCACTATCCTTAGCTAGAAGTCTAAAAAGAGGAGCAACTATCTTAGAAAATTTTTCAATGAATCTCCTATAGTAATCAGCATGCCCTAGAAAACCTCTTACTTCCCTTTGAGTTTAGGTGTAGGAAGATACAAAATGATTTCAACCTTTGCTGGATTGACCTGGATACCTTTACTAGAAATCAAATGACCAAGTACCACTCCTGCTTTGCACATCAATCTACATTTCTTGTCAGTTAAAGCAAAATAAGATTCCTTGCAATGAAAAAGTACTTTTTCCAAGTTTTCAAGAGCTTCCTGAAAAGAATTACCAAAAACAGAAAAGTCATCCATATAAATCTCCACAAATTCTAGATCAGCAAAAATAGCCAAGATTGCCGTTTGAAAGGTAGCCGGGGCATTACATAATTCAAAGGACACTCTATAAGCAAATGTACCCCATGGACATGTAAAGGTAGTTTTATCTTGATCTTCAGGTGCAATCTATATCTTGTTATTACCACTGAAGTCATCCAAAAAGGAAAAGTATTCCTTTCTTACAAGGGTATAAAGCACTTGGTCAATGAATGGGAGAGGGAAATAATCTTTGAGGGTGGCTTTGTTTAATTCTCGATAATCGATACAAATATGCCACCTTCCATATTTCTTACGTACTTGTATTGATGGACAGACCCACTGATTGTTAGAAATAGGATAAACGAAACCAGAATCCAAGAGCTTCTATACTTCCTCTTTCACGATGTCTTTTAGAGCTAGATTCATTCGCCTTTGGGGTTGTTGGATAGGTCGGCCTCCTTCCTGAATATAGATATGATGTGTGCAAGTTTCAGGAGGGATACCATTCATATCTTCATAACCCCATGCAAAGGCACTAAGATGGTTTTGCAACAAATTCACAAGCTGCTCTCATTGAGATAAGTCCAAATCTGAACTAATATACAGGGATTTATTGGGACTAATCTCAATAAGAGGGTATCCGGCTCAGGAGTACTCAAGGGAGTGGTCAAATGCAGTGGTGCAGAAGAATGAGGATCATGATCTTCTTGAAAATCTAGGCTGAAAATTTAGCTCAAAGGCTCAAATTTAGACATAGTGTCTAGATTATTCAGGAAGTCTCAAATCTCATCTTCTTGCGAGGACCCAGTATAATGACAGATGAGGGAAATAGGCTGATTCTCGTCATCACTATTTTGATCTAACCATAAAGTATCTTGAAGGTCCTGAATGGATCTGGCATGGGGATATAAGGTAACTTTCTTCCTAGAGTCTCCATGTGAAATATACATATCTCCAGAATGAAATCCAATATATGCATCGGCTGTAGCAAGCCATGATCGACCCAAGATCAAGGGATTTCCTCCTATTGGGTTCTTTGGCTGAAGCACAATGAAGTCAGCAGGATATTCCCAAGAGTCTAAAGAGATTATCACATCATCCAATACCCTTTCTGGCTTAATTTTAGATCTAAACGCTAATTCAAGCATAGTGGGAGTAGGACGAAGATGGGATAGCTGAAGTTGATCCATGGTTTGTTTGATCATGAAATTAATGGCTGCCCCCAGATCTATAAGGACATTAGAGACAAGGATATTACCAATTTGAACTAAGACAACAGGGTTTTCAGGATCAGTATATTTTCCATAGATACACATCTTGTCATCAACTCTGTTGCCCTACCAACAAATTGAATGGTTTTGGGTTCCAATTTCTTCCTCCTGGGTTTCTTGAGACAGAGTTCCTTAATAATTTTAGTGCAAATAGGGATCTCTTTGATGGCTTGAAGAAAAGGTATCTTAATGAAAAGATTCTGAAGCTCTGATGCCAAGCTAGTCTAAAAAATGGGCTCACTTCTTTCCATCACTAGCCTCTTTGGAAAGGGAGGCTGGTTGGAAGAAGGTGGCAAGGATCTAGAGGGTAAGGGTTGTTTGGTGATTGCTTTCAGAGAATGGTTAGGAGTTTCCTCTTATCCTTTCTCTTCAACAATCACTATGGATCGGTTCTGATTTTCTGATGGTACATTCCTTCCTGATCTTAATTGGAAATCATGAGCCCCAACTAGAATAGACTGATACTCAAATGATAAAGGTGGGTTTGTTACATAAATCATTTGCACTACTTTGTTATTGTTAGGATTAGGCATGGGTTGAGCAGGCAACTGAGGGGGTCGAAAGGGTGGAGGTAAAGGAAATGGTGGATTAGACTGACTCAGAAGTTGTGGCATTGAATTTTGCGTATGAGGATATGACTGCATAGGTGGCTGGAATGAATATGGGGAATGAGTTGGCCCTCTCCAACCTGGCTACCATGCTTGAGAATGTTGTCCGTGCTAGTATTGATTTCCATACTACCACTGTTGGTTAGTGTTAGGATAAGAATATGCATGTGAATTATAACCAAAATAGTGTGGAGAAAATTCAGGAGCCATACATGTACCTACCTAAGGCCAATTTCTACTTGCTCCTATAGCATTCAAGTATTCAGCTTCAAGTTTTCCCCTTGTAAATACAACTTTAAGTCCTGGTGTATAGGGGCATTTTTCCATGGCATGGTATTCTGCACAAATATCACACTTATTAGTTTCTTTTAGATTAAGAGGACATTCTTTAGGAGGATGTTTATCTCTACACTTAGGACAAAAAATACATAATGAATCTTGTTCTTTTATAAGTTTCTGTTGGAATTTTAAAGAGTCTAACTGTTTAGAAACAACATTCATTATGTCGATTTTCATGTTTTTCATTTTATTTTCTAGTCTAATAATCATGGCATCGGTAGATTCAGTTTTTCTATTTCTGTTTTGAGCTCGTCTACCAGATCTATATTGATTTCTTGAAAATTTCATGCATAAATCACAAATTAGATCAAAATTCTGTTAAGAGATATCACCTTGTCCTAGTAGATTTAGATTATTTCTAGCATTATCAGTAAGTCCTCTTAAGAACAAGGTTCTAATAGTGTTGGAATCAAGCTTAAGTTTCGACCTTTGCAAAATATACAAAAATATTTCTAAGTAATCTTCAAGAGTTTCATCATCATCTTGTATGATTGTAAAAATTTCATCCTGTATGTCCTAAGTTTTGCAATATTATTGATATTTAGACAAAAAAAACTCTCTTCATCTGTTCCCAAAAGGTTATAGACTTTCCTCTTAGCCCCATGAACCAGCGCAAGGCTGAGTCCTTGAGGGTAGCAGGAAATAATCTTAACTTCTTGGCATTAGTTGAATAATCATAACTTCTACACAAAATATCAAACTCGAATAGAAAAGAGTCAGGGTCTTCATGAACTTTACCATGAAAATGGGGGAGAGCGAATGGTGGAATATTCTTCATCTATGCCACAGTATCAGGATCCGCAATTGGAAACACAAAAGTGGATGTTCTTTTCTTACCTAATCCTGGTTTTCACCAGACCCTTCCACACAAATTTCATGATCTGCCATTGTCTCTTTCTTACTCTCGACAGGCTGAACCACACTTGAGTTGTTGTCACCAGAATCTAGGTGGATTGTTCCTGCATGATGGGTTTGATTGAGCTTTCTACTCACAGAAGGAGACCCAATATAAGAACTATTTTCAAAATTCTTTTGGCCCTTATTGGGATTTGAACCCCTACCTTTCCTAGGAATGCATTTTAAAGAAAGAAAAACAACAAGTAATTTCTAATAAAAAGATGTTGCCAAAAATCAATTAACACCAGTAAAACTCCTTCAAAAGAGAAATCTTTCCCAAACAATGCGGAAAGAAAAAATTACCTCTATTTTGCAATCATAAAATTCTTACCAAATCAAATCGCCTCCCCCGTAATGACGCCAAAATGTTGGGTGCAGGAATTACACTTAAGTAAACTCCTTAACACTTAAATTGTCAACCTGCGGGATCTGTAAACTTAGAGATGAAGCACAGGCAATGCCAGAGATGGTATGAATATTTCCAATATCAATCCCTACTTTCTTTAAAGGAAAAGTTACAGAATCAAACTATAGAGGAAAAGTCAACTTGAATCGCCAAAAGTAATCTAAGACTAGAATAAAAGAAAATGCATTTGAAAAAGAGAAAAAGGGAAATCACTCTAGCTGATTATTGACTAACTGCTGAGTGTGTGTTTCTTTCAGCAAAGACACTTTAGTAGTCTTTAGTAGATGGGCCCTTCAAACCTGCTTATATAAAGATTTCCTTCTCGCAAGAAATCTATCTTGCACTAGTGCAAGAATAGAGATTTATGTTGAGGGTGTAAAAAGATGTCTGTACTAAAAGTGCTTTTTCTTTCGTGTAAGGTCTAGACTTTCTCAAGTCCAAAGAACTCAGTCCAAGCAACGAGAAACTAGCTCTTGTGCCAGAACAAAGCTTCTTACACTTTAGCTTTTAATCCTTGAAACCAATGCTTAACTACTACAAGTGTTAGAAAGCCAAATTGCATAAAAGGGTGACTATTTCTAAGTTTATGAAATTTCAAAAAGAAATAAACAATCCTTGTAATCTATCCTGTTATGAAATATCAATGAAAGTAAGAAAGTTGTTAGAAATAACTTAAAAAGAATTACTGCATCACACAATCTTGCACTGGTGCGAGATTGGTCCTTCTATTTTAAACCAGGCAGAAAACTAAATCAAACAGATTTTCAAAAAGTGAATAGCACAGCAATGTGCAATGGTGCAGGTAGTTTCTCCTGCTCATACTAGGCAGGGAAAACCAGTTGAAATCAGATGCAAGAAAAGGAAATTTAATTACTTCATGTAGCAGATTTTCTCTCACTCAAACAGGAATTTAAAGGCTGTAAAGTAAATTACACTGTTGGGTCCCTATAATACTAGTGATTACCCCATTACTATTGTAGTTATACCCCTTATTAATATCGTTGTGCCCCTATTTCCCCCATATTGTTATTACTGTGCCCCATAGAATCCTTCTATTGTTATTTTTGTGGCTTTATATTATTATTGTTAGGTTGGCTAGATTATATTGTGACTCCTTAGACTCCTATATATAGAAAGGAGGTTTTGTCATTTGAATCATCCAAGAATTGTTCATTTATGTAATGTACAGGGGGTTTCCCCCTCGAAGAGGCTGAATTATAAGGCGTTGATCTATCTTTTCTATCTTTTCTTGAGCTGGTTTGATAACATTTGGTATCAGAGCTTTGGATTCTAGGGTTTTGCTGCTCCAAATAGGTCATCGTGGCATTTTCGCTATAACA
>APFE030396284.1:0-27153 GCA_000404065.3 Pinus taeda | reverse complement strand
GCGCACCCCCTTCGAGCTGAAAAGGTGTGAATTGGAACAATAGGGTGGATCGAGGAAGAAGGAGAAGGCGCAAAAAACACAGGTTGATCTCTTGGTGATCATAGAAAGCAACTTGGATGTGATCGGTGATAAATTCAGGGATGTTGCCACAGAAGTACTGCAGTAGTTGGAACAACAATACATACAAACTTTAGGGGGGATCCAGAAGTATCTTCATGAGTTGCAGCTGTTGGGTGCCAAATCTGCATACTTTTTTCCTCCATTTTCACTCTCTCTCTCACTCCTTTTGTATCATTTATATTCACTAATCATTCTAATTGCACAAGGTAAACCCTCTTCCATTGCCTTCATGGAATATTTAATTAATGAAGTAATAGTCATGGATATTTTACCTATGCGAGTTACTAATCTTGACATTTCCGCAGATCTGGTGGTCAAAGGTTACAGGTGCAAATCACATAATTTATTCCAAGCTTCCAACACCATATCTGCAAGCGTTGTAACAACATAAGGAATTTTAGGCCTATTCCAGAGCTTTCTTGTCTTTCTCTCGGTAACAAGTTGGCCATTTCAACGATTGTATAATGATAGACATTAACTACCATATTGAGAGACAATTTTCTTTATGTATTGTATAAGAAGGGTTTCAATGTTGTGAATCGGGGTTATCCATGCAAGAGATTGAGATTGTAAGAGAAGATTGATAATTAATTGAATGCATGTTATTTTTTTGTTCTCTCTATAAGTTGTGAATCCACCGCAGCCCTGGTTAGGGAGTTGGGCCCACTTTTCTGATCAGGTGCTTCGTTATTTCTGTGTGTTGTTATTTCATTTTTGTTGGTTTATTTCGATTACTATTACAATACTTTAATTAATTGATGTGAATGATTTTTATAATTCTGCAATTTATTATTATTTACTGTCACAGTGGTTCTTTCGTTAACTCAGTTATTGAATCTAACATTGGTGATTGATTGTGTCATTGCTACCTGCATATACTTTGCGTGTTACCTTGAAATAATGTATGCATCCGGATTGATAAATTAAATGTAGAAAAGGGTTGAATAGGTATTCACACTCTAAGCCCAACATTTTGGCGTCATTGTCGAGGAGGCTAACAAGGTGCAAGAACATGATCTACACTGAATCTACAGACCAATCTCTCATCTTAGGGAGGGAATTTGTTACCCTACTCTAAGTCCAGAGCGTAGTGTTCTATTTTCTTTTCTTTTTAATCATTTTCTGTTTTTCTGATTTCCTAGAAACCAATCTCTCGTTCTGGGGGGGGAATTATTACCCTGCTCCAGATCCTGAGCCTTAGCTATTATTTTTGGTTTTTCCTTAGGGCAACTCTCTCATCCTAGGGAGGGAAAGATTTTTCTCACCCTACTCAAGTTCCTGAGCTTTAGTTTTCTTTCTGTTGATTTATTGTTTTCAAATCGTCCTCTCATCCTAGGGAGGGAAAAGAGTTTTTTGCCCTGCTCCAGGTATTGAGCTGTGAAATTTTTAATGTTTTCTTTCCAATAAATGTATGAACAAGGGTTTGAATAAAAGGGGTAGAGGAGGACCCCAAAGGCAAGGAAGGAAGGATTTGGGGAGGAATACCTATATGCAGGAAATTATCACAAAAGCTGCATCAAAAGCCTCTTCGCGAGCTACTACTAGGGTGACAGTTCACACAAGATTTGAAGGGCATTCTGTGGAACAACCTATATAGACTTTGGGGGTGGAAGTATCCTTTTCAACAACTGTAGGAGAATCTGGAAGCAGGGCATCAGAGAAAGCAAAGACACTTCCTCTGGTATCAGACAGGGAAGAGGTTGCCAGTAGAGGGTCAGAAGAAGAATTCCACTCAAGGATTGAACAAGGAAATATCAGAGGATTTTGTTCACCTAGTGTTAGGGAGTGTTGTTAAACTTTCACGAACCACCAGTTTATTACACCACAGGACCTGTTGAGTTCCAAGTGTGTTTGGAGGTATTTGTGGCACCAACGACATCTTATGAATTCTAATGGGGATAATTACGGAGTGATTCCCATGAAGCCTATTTCCATTGATCGCATGAGACTTCCTGGGTTCCATGGAGGACCCAACCACTTCCTATTGAATTTTGAATCATTTGCAGAGTATACTATATCAATGGATGCTCAGATGCTAAAATTTCCCTCCTACATTAAAAGGACAAAATTGCGATGGTTAATGGGTTAGGAGGAAAGACATTTCTCCTGGATGACATGAAGAAGCATTCCTTGGGCAATATCAAGATTATTTTAAATATTGAGAATTTGTAGGGAAAAATTTTCAAATCATGCAGAAGGAGGATGAAACATGGAGGCTTTGTGGAGTGTTTTAAGTATACTCTCAGAGATCTGGCCACAGTGCCTAGATAAGATATTTTTGAAAATTATTTTTCTTCCGCCTTGTAGGAAGATCTTGGAGTTGTTTAACATAGTAGGTAAAGGATATATATCTAAGGAGGACTTTGACACCATTTTTGAACTCTGTATTCAATGTTCAAGGGGAGTTGCAAGGACTAAACAAGGAATCCACACTTTCAAAGCATCAAGCGGGGAAATACAAAAAACAGAAATTGGGAACCTGCTAGATAATTTGAAAAATGATATCCTAAGTACATTATCCTCCCAAATGGACACATTATGGGTAAAGCAAAAATAGATGGAGTTGGAAAAAACTATGGCTATTTTCTGCCCACGATGTAGAAAGAAACACCCATTGAAGGAGTGCCCACTAGACACTATAGAGATATGTGCTATCTATGAATAGAGTCACTCCACCGGTGTGTGCCCATCTCTTCCAGCACTAAAGGCAGTATTTCAGGGGGTGAATGAAGAACCAGATCAGCTATGCTTCATGGGGTCTAAAAAACTATGGCAGCTACGATCATCAGGCTTAAATCCAGGTATGTCTCAAGATCCTTTTCAATATTATAATATGTATCCTTAGTCAATTCCTTTTTGGCCTCAATATTATCAATACCCACCTTGGCAGCCATGGTGTCCTCAACCTAATTCAAGTTCTTCATGGTCTCAAGGCTGGCGTAATCATGTTCCCCCTGCTGCTTGATTTCCTCAACCTACACAGTAGTAGAAGTTACAGCTGCCCTCTAACATTCCCTCCAATAATCCTCCTCTTCGGCCTCAACTTCCTATTCAGCCAAGCCCAAATCTAAACAATAAGGGTGCTCAACAAGCAAACACCCTCAACCTTCCTTCATACAACATTTATACCATAGGGTTTAATGAGATAAATCTGTGATCTGGCCAGGTAGTAAATGCTCCTACATCGCCTGTTATTGTTGAACATCTTGATGACGAGAATCCATAATCTCAAGTAGTCAGGGATGAAACAACCCAACCATCTATGGAACATTCTCCTTCTCATTTGACTGTTACTCAGGCCTGTCAAACCAATCCTCCTTATCCATAACGATTAGCCTTGAGTAAACGGGTCCCTCAACCAGAATTTGATCTTTTAGGAGACTGCATAATTTGGTTGTAAAAATCCCTTGCTTCAGGCCATGAAATATGTACCAATTTATGCTAAAACTATAAGAGAATATTGTTCTAAGAGACCTAGGAAGAAAACAAAATACCCGCTTACAATTCACGTTATGGGGAGGTTATCTGACATTATGCTGGGAAAGGCTATGCGTGTAAAATTAGGGATAGTGGGAACCCAATTCTAACAGTTGATATTAACGAGGTAGATATTCTGAATGTGCTGGTAGGCTTGGGTGCTGTAATTAATGTAATTACTTCTGAAACCATGCTTACACTGGGATTACATGATCTTAAGCCAACCCAACAGTCTTAGAATTAGTCGACAGATCTACTATTAGACCAATAGGGAAATTGGACGACATAAAAATTTTAGTGGATTCTTGGCGCTATCTCGTTAACCTCTTAGTCTTACATATGCAGTCCCCAGCTGGTGGTCATCTCCTTATTTTAGGATGACTGTGGCCTGCAACCACTGACACCTATACCGGATGTCGGTCAGGGAACATGATAATTTCTAATGGGGAAATACGAAAAATCTTATTCTCTATCCCCCTACTGAACCAAGCTCACAGAAAAAGCCAAAGCAGAACTCTTTGTCTTTGGATGGGATCGAAACTAAACATCAGGAACTCTAGCCAATTCTTATCATGGGGCAAGCCCTCTGCTTAAAAAATGAGACATAGGATGATACTATCAACGCTTTTATTAGCAGCCCTCATGCTATTGCAGATCCAACTCGGTAGCTTTTGAAGTCAATCATGAGCTATGAAACACAGGAAACTATCGAATCTGAAACTGAAGGTGAAGAAATTCCTATAATAGCACTTTCTGATAGCATACCAATGGAGATTGAGCCAGGGAAGACATTAAATATCAACCCAAATCTTTCACCAGCCCAGACGGAACAACTCCCAAAGATCCTTCGAGAAAGAAGGAAGCTTTCGCCTGGGATTATACTGATATGAAATGTATCCTTGCCGATTTGTGTACTCATCATATCTACATTAAAGAAGATTGTTGACCCGTGAGACAACTTCAAATAAGGATGAACCCTTCCTTGAAGAACATTGTCGAAGAGGAGCTCCAGAAGTTATTAGATGCAGGATTTATTTACCCAATCTTGGACAACCAGTGGGTATCCCCACTAGTCATTGTTCCTAAAAAGAATGGTAAATGGCGTATTTGTGTAGACTATAGGGAGTTGAATAAAGCAACCTTGAAAGATCATTTTCCTCTAGCATTTATCGACCAAGTCCTTGATACCCTGGCTAGGAAGAAGTTTTTCTCTTTCTTGGACAAGTTTAATGGGTATAACCAAATCAAAATAACTCTTGAGGATCAAGACAAGACTACCTTTACATGCCCATGGGGAACATTCACTTAGCGAGTCCTTCCATTTGGTCTTTTTAATGCACCTACTACCTTTCAAAGGGAAATACTAGGGATTTTTTTTATTTACTCGATGACAGTGTTGAAATTTATATGGATGATTTTACACCATATGGGGGGTCATTTGAAGAAGGGTTGGAAAACTTAGAGAAAGTCCTTAAAAGGTGTAAACAAATGCATGTTTCTCTGAGTACAACCAAATTTCATATGATGAGAGAAGAGGGAGTGGTGCTGGGACATTTGCTTTCGACTGTTGGAATACAAGTTGATCCTGCCAAGGTAAAGGTAATTTTTCATTTTCGTGTTCCCAAGACACCGACTCAAGTATGTAGTTTTATTGGTTGTGCTGGTTACTATAGGCGTTTTATAGAAAAAATTTCCAAGATTGCATTTCCACTTTTTTAGCTGTTAACTAAAGATGCATAATTTTTATGGACAGATGATTGTGAAGTAGCTTTTGAGAAGATCAAGGAACTAATATAACAAGCTCCAATCTTATGTGGTCCCAACTGGGAACTCCCATTTCATATCCATGCAGATGCCTCTCAAACGGCTATAGGGGAAGTGTTGGGACAACAAGAAGATAAGAAGCCGTATGCGGTCTATTAAGTCAACAAGAATTTAATGTCTACTGAGATAAACTATACGGTAACGGAGAAGGAGTTATTGGTTGTCATCTATGTTGTTAATAAATTTTGACACTATATTACTAGGTATCCTACTTTTGTACACACTGATCACGTAGAAATCACGTATTTGATGAACAAATCTGTAACTCTTGGGCGTATAACAAGGTGGTTGTTACTACTTCAAGAATTTGATATCACCATTATAGATAAACCAGGCAAGGATAATGTAGTTGCTGATTTTCTATCTAGATTAAATGCTAATAATGAAGGAGAACCGTCAGTTTGATCGCACTTGCGGTGGTGGCGGAGGTGGAGTGGGTGGAAATGGAGGTGAGGGGGGTGAAACGGGTGGCAATATGGGTGCGGGTGGTAAACGTTGAATTCTCTGTCTTATCAAACTGACCGCGCTTCTTGGAGAAACTTTCGCAAGGTCCTCCTCGCTTTCCCGTGAGGGTGAAATTAAAGGATTGTTTTCCAACTCCTCACTACTTCCGCTTTTGTAGATCTTCCCGCTTCGCGTAGTCCCAAACATTAATTTATTCCCATAACCCGCTTTTCACACAATAACCTCTTAATCCAAGTGTTTAAAGATTTAATATACTTACCTCGCAGTCCCTTGAGAAAACGTCTCTCTGCCTCAGTATAGCTGACGGTTGTGTCTACTGCAAACTCAGTGATAAATCGTCCTATTATTTGGTCGAGCCAGTGGTCCACATCTTGCGCTATCTTATCTTCTTATGCCTCTAGTCTGTGCACTAGTTCCAGAGTCCACACTATTGGTTTGTCGAGCCTACACCTTCCCTGACTGTCTGCTAACATTGCGATTGATCCAAAATGGATCCTAAAACCTCTAAATATTCATCTATATTAACTATCAGAAACACTATCGCAAGGGAAAACAGTGAAAGAATGGCGGAAAACAGAGCTAAGAAAAGGTGGAAGTAATGCTGCACAGGAGCCGTCGGATCGAACCGATCAACGATCTAGATCAAATCAGCGAATCGCATTGGAGGGATCGACAATATCATAGTCGACGAAGTGTATCAGAGGCAGCTCTATGGAAATCGCGATAGCGATCAACGCAATTTAACGAGAATCATTGATCGAGCATGCAGATCAATGACCCAGATCAACTCGCAATATCACATCGTTATAACAAAAAGGGAGGACTTACCGAAGGTCCGAAGACCATGCAATATGCGACTGCGATATATCGCATCGCAGTGATACAAAGGAGCGGGGCCTATACAACATGCGACTTGCGGTAACTGGACCCGACGAGGTTTATAAATGCAACCCTATAAAATTTGAGTTCCAATATGTAAGTGTTTGTCGGGCTTTTCTATGTATTAGCACATTTCCGTTATAAAACCGAAATACAAAAGGAAATGACCCGAAGTGATAAAGTCGGACCCGAAAGATTTATAGATGTGGCTTTATGTTATTAGAGTTCTGTGGTAAGTGGGATTTCGAGCAGACTTCAGGCGATAAGTGGTATTGGACGGGCTCCGCCTGATCCCTTACACTGGCCGACATGTGGCATGGCGTAAGAGAGAGAAAACTGCCTTTTTGGTTGGGTAATCTCCATGCAAATGGGCCGCCCGAAATGGATGTCAGTCGTTGGATCAGAGATCAGGAAGATCAATGGTGTGAAATATAAAGGGGCTTGTGACAATGATATAACATGGACCTAATAGGGATTATGGACGTGATTGGATATTATTTAAAGTCTGATAGAAAGTGTTTTGTTAGATTTTTCAGTGTATTCTGTGCATTTCTTTGTGTAAACAAAGAAGAGTGTTTCTGGGATTTCACCCGTGCCAGTGGTCCTTTCCATTACAAACAGGTGGCCATCATACCTTTAGCGTTTTATAGTGATTGTTTAACGCTTGAAAGGGAGATGAACGGACAGGGGTCGAGAGCCAGAAATCCTAAGAAAGGAATGCAAACTGACACGCCAATAGGCTTAAAAGCCATTCAATGGCAGAGATAGAGGGGGGTAGTTGCTGAGACAAAGAGAGAGCAAGAGAAAGCAGAAGACAGAGGGCAAGAGGGAGAGTCTGTGTACTCTTGTAGACTTGAGAATTTCAAGTAAATCCCTGTTGTTGTGTCACTATTGTGTTGAGACTCAGTTTGAGCTCACACTTGTAATAATCTGCTCTTGAAGACATAATATAGAGGTCGACATTGAAAGCTGGACGAGGAGACGTAGCCAGGAATTTTGGTGAAATCCTTGATTATTTATTGTGTTGATGTGTGTGCCTGTTATGTTTTCTAACTGCTCATTGTCTATATTATTCGCAATCTTTTCGATCCGTTGCACTAAGTAATATAGGCATTCCTGCACATGAGTCTGTAATACCTTTATATTGATTAAAGATCTCATTTTCAAATCAAGTGGTATCAGAGCTTTTGGTTTTGGTTTTGTTAAGGTTAGACAAGCTTGTGCTGGATTTTGAATGCTAACTAGATTAAAGCTCAGATTAGGAGAAGGAGAACTTGTTGAGGCTAATCCAGAGATTGGAAGAGTCTATTCTTAGAGGAGAATGGTAGAAGAAGCTCCATTGGGATTAGAATCTCAATTTATAGAAAGTTTTAAGGCCATGCAAGCCATGGTTGAAGAGATGTATCTATAATTTGAGAAGGGTCGAGGTGAAAGCACTTCAACACCTAAACCAGATAAAGGAACAAAGAAACCTTTTCTAGTTGCCCATCCAGAAGGCAAAAGGAAAGGGGAATGCCTCCTCCACCATCTCCTCCATCATCACCTTCATCATCCTCATCATCTTCTTCGCATAAAACTAAGCCCTGATAAAAAAAGAAGAAAACTTCTTTGATTAAATTAGATGTGAAGTTTGTTTTGCCAATTTATGATGGAGAACTAAATGTAGAGAAGCTAGATAATTGGATAAGACAGATTGATGTATATTTTAGGGTGCAGAACATTGATTCAAAAAGGAGGAAGATTCAACTAGCTAGCCTTCGACTTGGAGGAACTGTACTAGTGTGGTGGGAAGGGAAGACACAAGCTGATATGCAAAAATATGGTAAAATCCTTTCTACCTGGAATGACTTTGTTTCTACTTTCAAAAATCAATTCTATCCTTTAGCTTAAATGCAACAAGCAATGATGAGTTGGCAAACTCTTCGCCAGCTGAAGGGTCAGAGTGTACAAAGTTATACTCAAGAATTCAGGAAAAGAGCTTTAACTCTAGGTATATCCTTGGACTCACCTGAGACTTTATTGAAGTATATAGGTGGTCTGCATGGTTATTTAAAGCATACTATACTCATGTTTAATCCCACTAGCTTAGATGATGTATTAGTTCAAGCAACACATCTAGAAGCTAGAGGTAAGAATGTAAACCCAGAGGTTGGGGGAACATCTAAATATTCTGTAAGCAAGAACAAGGAAAAGAAGAAACTGAAATGGAAGGAGAGGAAAGCAAACACTGTAAATAAGGTTAAACCTTCATGCACTCATTGCAAGAAAGAAGGACACGACGAGGCACACTGTTGGTATTTGCATCTCGAATGGAGACCTAAGAAGTTTGGTGGTAAGGAGAGAAAGAATGTTGCAGCTATTCAACAGGACCTGGGATCAGATTCAGGCGATGAAACAATAGTTACAGCCACAGGTATTAAAGGTAATATTTTGAAGCATCCACTAGTAATTTTGCATAATTTGTTAATAATGAAAATAATGAGAGAGAAAGAAATGATATTTTTCGTATTAGAGTAATTTCCAAGCATAATAAGATTGATACTTTGTTTGATAGTAGATCACAAGTAAATTTGATTTCTGAAACAATTGTAAAGAAGTTGGGATTATAAACAAAACCTCATGAGAAGCCATATCCATTAGGTTGGGTGTGTGATAAAACAAAGCTATAAGTAACAAGACAATGTAAACTTAGGTTTGTTATTGGATTAACATTTGTAGATGAGGTTGAGTTAGATATAGTTCCATTGGATATATGTGGTATTGTTTTGGGAAGTCCATACTTGTATGATAGGAAAGTATTTTCTATAGAGCTGAAAATAAGTATCAACTCACTAAAGATGGAATAGAATATATTGTAAGAGTTCATAAACTCAAAGGTAATTATTCTCTCATAAATTCAGGACAAATGAAAAGAATTGTGAATTCAAGTAAGCAATTTTTACTCATGGTTGTAAAGGCAAAGGATCTTGAAAAATCCAATGCATTTGAAGGCTGTGATTCTAAACAGAAAGTTGATTTAGTTAAAGTTGTTTCAGAGTATGATGTTCTATTTCAAGAACCAAAAGGTCTACCACCCAAGCGAGAAATAGTACATGATATTTGTTTGCAGCAAGATGCTCCATTACCTAACATTGGAATGTACATGTTGTCAGCTTTAGAGAATGCAGAGATAAAGAAGCATGTACAGGAGTTGCTCGAAAAAGGGTTTATACGACCAAGCACATCACCATGTGGATCTCCAATCATGCTAGTGAGAAATAAAGATGGTTCATGGAGAATGTGCATTGATTATAGAGCATTAAATAAAATAATGATCAAGAATCGTTATCCTCTTCCTCGTATTGATGATCTATTAGATCAATTGAAAGAAGCAGTTTTTTCTAAGTTAGATTTGTGAAGTGGTTATGATCAGGTTAGAGTTGCAGAACAAGATGCATGGAAGGTTGCTTCCAAGACAAAGCAAGGACTGTATGAATGGTTGGTTATGCCTTTTGACTTAACTAATGCTCCTGCTACATTTATGAGAGTTATGAATGATGTACTCAGACCTTTTATTGATTATTTTGTAATTGTTTATTTAGATGACATTCTTGTTTTTAGTAAGACATGGAAAGACCATGTAAAGCATGTAAAGCAGACTTTAGATGTTTTAAAAAGAGAAAATCTCTATGTAAAACTGTCAAAATGTGAATTTGGAATAACATCTTTAATTTATTTAAGTCATATTGTAGGGGGTGGTGAATTGAAGATAGATCCCTCTAAGGTTGAAGTCATTGTGAACTGGCCTAAACCTAAATCTGCTACATAGGTTAGGAATTTCCTAGGGGCAGCACAATACTAGAGAACGTTTATTGCTAAACTTTCTCTGATTGCAGCTCAATTACATGCTTTAATAGGATTGAAACATGTTTTTCAGTGGGGAGGCAAACAACAAAAATCCTTCGACACCTTAAAAGAGAAAATCAGTACAGCACGAGTACTAGCACTGCCAGATCTTCAACATCCATTTGAGATTGAGACAGATGTTAGTGACTATGCCATGGGAGCAGTGCTGATGGAACAAGGAAAACCCATATGTTATCATTCTGAGACATTTACTTCTGCAGTAGTTAATTATCCCACATATGGTAAATAATTGTATGCATTAGTACAAAGTGTGAAAAAGTGGAAACGTTACCTAATGGGTAAGGAAACAATCATAGATACAAATAATCAACCACTTCAATATTTGCACTGACAAACTAAATTGCAGCAATCAAGACATTATAGGTGGATGGGTTTTCTACAACAATTTCATCTTGTCATCAGATATAAGAAGGGCATACACAATAAGTTTGTAGACATGTTATCAATACCAATCATAAATGCATCTACTATAGTTAAGCATAACTACGTAATGCATGAAAGTTACATAGAACAATATGCTCAAGATGTAGATTTTAAAGATGTATATGCAACTTTAAGTCATGGAAAACATGTAGAAGAATTGGATTATTATGTAAAGGACCAACTCTTATATCATTTGGGAAAGTTATGCATTCCACAAACTGAAAGAGTTAACATAATTCGAGAATCACATACTTCTCTAATATCAGGTCATTTTGGTGTAAGTAAAACAGTTGCACAATTACAAAGATTCTATTATTGGCCAAGAATGCATGAGACAGTTTCTAGATATATCAAAGGGTGTACTTTGTGTGCTATAAGCAAGCCCAGTAATAGAAAATTAGGCTTGTACACTCCACTTCCAATTCCTTCTCATCCTTGGGAAAGTGTTTCCATGGACTTTGTTGGGGGATTGCCAAAATCTAGAAAGGTCATGATTATTTGTATGTTGTTGTGGATAGGTTCAGTAAAATGTGTATTTTTATACCTTGTAACAAGTAGGTTACAACTGAACAAAAAACAAAGTTGTTCTTTCAGAATGTATGGGTTCATTTTGGTTTACCCACTTCTATTGTATCTGATCGAGATTCTCAATTTGTTGGGAAGTTTTGGTCAAATCTATGGGAGTTGATGGACACTAGGTTGAAGAAGAGCACAACATTTTATCCACAAACCTTTTGTCAGACAGAGGTGGTCAACAGGATAGCGATCCAGTTGCTCAAAGGCTATTTCAGCAAGCATCCCAAGCTTTGGGATGAGCATTTGTGTTATGTGCAACATGCTTACAACCGTGCCAAGCACTCTTTTACTCAGAGATCTCCTTTTGAGACTTGTTTTGGTTTTATACCAAAGTCTCCCTTGGATTTTGTCTTTGGTAAAGACATAGCAGTTGATAGACACAGTGATGTGGACAAAGCAACCAAGTTCATTGAAAAAATCCAGGAAATTCACCAGGCAGTACAGGAACAGCTGGAAAGAAGTAAAGCCAAGTACAAGGCAAAACATGACAAGCATCGGGTTGAGCATAGTTTCCAAGTTGGTGATCAAGTCTAGCTATACATCAGCAAAGACAGAATGCAAGGTGAAGGTAAGAAGCTAAAACCAATAAGGTATGGACCTTTCAAGATACTTGATAAAATTGGTGAAAATACTTTTCTCCTTGATTTGCCAACTTATATGCAGATCTATTTAGTCGTTAATGCAAAAAACTTGAGATTGTATGAACCTTCATTGATTGAAGAAATTGAAGAGTAAAGTCAGTTGCCTTCTAATTAGGATTTGTTGCCTGAATATCACAATGAGTTACAAGAAGATACAGTGCTAGACAAGAAGGTGAGAACTATGCATGGAGGGGATGTTGAGTACCTGAGAATAGGGCTCAAAGGTTCAAATCCAAGCAAAGCACGATGGATAGAAGCTAAACAAGTGAGGGAGTTGTATCCTCACTTGATCGATGCCTAAAAACCAACTTTTGGTGGTCCAAAAGCTTTTCAGTGGGAAGGCGTGATCCAAAATGGATCCTAAAACCTCTAAGTCTTCATGTATATTAACTATCAGAAACACTGTCGCAAGTGAAAACAGTGAAAAAATGGCAGAAAATAGAGCTAAGAAAAGGTGGAAGTAACGCTGCACATGAACTGTCGGATTGGACTAATCAACAGTCCAGATCAAATCGGCGGATCGCATCGGAGGGATTGGCGATATCACAGTCAGCGGAGTATATTGGAGGTGACCCTATGGAAATCGCGATAGTGATCAACACGATTTGACGAGGACCGTTGATCAAGCGCACAGATCAACAACCCAAATCAACTCGCAATATCGCATCGCTATAACACAAAGGGAGGACTTACCGAAGGCCCGAAGACCACGCGATATGCGATTGCGATATATCGCATCACAATGTTGCATCATAGTGATACAAAGGAGTGGGGTCTATACAACATGCGACTTGCGATAGCTGGACCCGACGAGGTTTATAAATGCAACCCTATAAATTTTGAGTTCTGATATAAAAGTGTTTGTCGGGCTTTTCTGTGTATTAGCGCATTTCCGTTATAAAACCGAAATACAAAAGGAAATGACCTAAAGTGATAAAGCTGGACCCGAAAGATTTATAGATGCGGCTTTATGTTATTAGATTTCCATGGTAAGCAGGATTTCGGGTGGACCTCAAGTGGTAAGTGGTATTGGACGGGATCTGCCTGATCCCATACACTGGCCAACACGTGGCATGGAGCAAGAGAGAAAAAACCGCCTTTTCGGGTGGGTAATCTTCGTGCAAATGGGCCACCCAAAATGGATGTCATCCATTGGATTGGAGATCAAGTAGATCAATGATGTGAAATACAAAGGGGCTTGCGACAACGATATAAAACGGACCCGATAGGGATTATGGACACTATTGGATATTATTTGGATTCCGATAGAAAGTGTTTTGTTGGATTTTTCAATGTATTCTGTGTATTTCTGTGTAAACAGAGAAGAGTGTTTCTGGGATTTCACTCGCGCCAGTGGTCCTTCTGTTACAAGCAGGTGGCCACCATACCTTCAGCGTTTTATAATGATTGTTCAACGCTCAAAAGGGAGATGAATGGACAGGGGTCGGGAGCCAGAAAGCCCGAGAAAGGAATGCAAAACGATAATGCTGATAGGCTTAAAATCCATTCAATGGCAGAGACATAGGGGGGCAGTTGTCGAGACAGAGAGAGAGTAAGAGAAAGCAGAAGATAGAGGGCAAGAGGGAGAGTCTGTGTACTCTTGTAGACTTGAGAATTTGAAGTAAATCCCTATTGTTGTGTCATTGTTGTGTTGAGACTCGGTTTGAGCTCACACTTGTAATAATCTACTCTTGAAGACATAATATAGAGGTCAACACTGAAAGCTGGACCAAGAGACGTATCCAAGAAGTCTAATGAACTCCTTGATTATTTGCTGTGTTGATGTCTATGTCTGTTATGTTTTCTAACTGATCTTTGTCTATATTATTCTCAATCTTTTCGATCCGTTGCACTAAGTAATATAGGCATTCCTGCACATGAGTCTGTAAAACCTTTATATTGATTAAAGGTTTCATTTTTAGATCAACGATCCCACTGATACAGCTAATACGGAAAAGATGCAAGTAGCACTTCAACCACTGTTCCTTAGATACTCGCGGATTTCTGTTCTCCTTGTTAGACTCTATCTCATGTCAGAGATTGATTCTTCTTCAAAACAGGGTTTTGAAGAAGAAATCATTTAAATGTTGTTTCAGATTATGTAATTTATTCTCCAGCTCTTAAAAAATCAGCAGCAACTTCAAGCTCCTATCTGCACAAGCAAAATTTAAAACATCAACAGCACTCAGAGGCAAAAACCTATTTGGAGAAATCTCACTGGAGATCCCGAACACCTGTTTTGGAAATGGTCATAAATGAATTATTTTACAAGAAGGAGTGGATTGGTCCATTTCTTCAGGCATTGATAGAACCCAAGTGGAAAATGGACATTATTTTGACCTATCTTTTGAAGTATTTCTCACGATATATCACTAAGAGTGTGGGAACTGATATTAAAGCAACTGCCATACAAGATGTCTTCAATTTCTTTTCAGATGAACAAATGCAAGGAACATTTCAGCTGGTGCAGTGCTACTTCTTCGACAGGGTTTGATTCCAACAATTGTGGAACATACTGCCACTATGTTGGAGGAATGGAGCAAATTGGTGTTGTCTAGTGAAGCAGAAGTTGAAATGCTCAAGGAGTTCCGCAATCTAACAGCAGATGTTCTTGCTCACAGAGCATTTGGAAACAGTTATGAAGAGGGAAAACACTTTTTCAATATACAGGATCAACTAATAATACTTGCAGCTGAATCATTTCGTAGAGTTGATATTCTAGGCTTTAGGTGATAATTTGGAGTTTCGATGGAAGCACCATCATACAATCTCAAACCACTCAAATGTATTATAAATATAATCGCTTTTGGTTATACACAAATTTTCTCTCCAGATTTTTATCTTTTGGTGATGACAGTAACTTCAGAAGATTTGCAATATTTATTTGACCGGGAGAGATGGGATTGCTACAATGGAATATTTATCCTCCCTTTCAAGCTCATCTGCTGATGTATAGTTTAGATAGTGATGCCTGTAATTTTCTTGATCTGAAATATACTATATAGTGTGCAATGATTTAGAAGATTTTATAATATGCGGCACTGGCTTTTGTAATGTGTGAGAGTGGCCTCCTCAACAGATTCCTGCCTACAAGAAGGAAAAGGTAATATTGGAAGTTGAAAAAGGAACTCAGAGGATGCATTGTGCAGGTCATTGAAGCTAGGGAAAGAGAATTCAATTAATGCTGGAAAATTGATGTTACAGGTCCAGATCTTGATCAAATATTCATAGCCTCATATACCCTTGTTCACTCTTTGTTACACTCTATGTGGCCCATATGTATTCCCTTGGATCGTATTTCCGAAAGAAATGGATTCACCACGAAACCTTGGCCCAAAATCCTGAAATGTGCTGGCTCGAATTCCTATAGTTTTCCTAGCAAAATTGTGGGCTGTTTAGACTTAAGCGTGAAGGTAATGGCTAGTTTGTAAGATCGTCTCGATGAAACCAAAATATTCATCCCGACAAAGGCTTCAATTTGCCGTTGATGGAATTGTGAGCTCTGCACACCAAAAATGGAGCATAACATGGAGAAGCCAAAGAAAATGGGACGCCAGTGCGACATATGTGCACAAAAGAGAGCTGCTCTGAGAAGACCCAAGACTCAACAACAGGTATGCAGGGAACGCTTTTATTTTTCCTTTGAAGAAGAGATTCACAAGGTTATTATCGAGAACCACCTTTTCAGACCAGGAGAACGTGTTGCTATTGGAGCTTTTGGTGGTAAAGACTCCACTGTTCTAGCACATGTCTTGACAGAGTTGAATAAACGACGCAATTATGTACATTTTGTGGAGTTTTTCGTCGCCAGGCTTTAGATAGAGGGGCTGCAATGGTAAGAGCAGATAAAATTGAAACTGGTCACAATGCAGATGATATAGTAGAGACTGTACTATTAAATATTCTTCGTGGAGATATGGCCAGGCTAAGTAGATGCACATTGATAACAACAGGGGAAGATAGATCTATTCCAAGATGCAAAGCCTTTTAAATATACATATGAAAAGGAGATCATCATGTATGCATATTTCAAGAAGCTTGATTACTTCTCTACCGAATGCATTTATTCACCAAATCCATATCGAGGCTTTGCTCGTGATTTTATTAAAGGTTTAGAACAAATCAGACCAAGAGCAATACGTGACATAATTAGATCAGGTGAGAATTTTCGCGTTTCTTCTTCAGCAAAAATGCCGGAACAAGGTGTATGTGAGCGCTGTGGTTATATTTCCAGCCAGAAATGGTGCAAAGCATGTGTTTTAATAGATGGTTTGAAACGAGGCCTTCCAAAATGTGGAATTAATCGAACTAGGGGACGCCATGCTTTAAAAATTGATATGCCTGCTACAGATAGAGTAGCGCCCCTCCTCTGCACAACTCTATAACAAGAAAGTCACTTTCAATGTAAATAGATGATGAGTTTCAGATCATGGGGAGCCTGAGACAGACAGGATTCCGTTCCATGATTTCCGCCGGCGATTGATCCTTTGGAGATTTTGTGGGTGATGTGGCTCTTAGAAGACGGACTATGAACTGTTGCCGATGCTACCATATAGAATGTGGTTGGATGTGGTAAACGCTGGGTGCAACCATGCAAATCTCTTTCAGTACAGTTGTCACCATAAGCTGAAGCGGTGGGATGTTAGCTTAAATGTTGTTTTATCAAAATGGCAAATGCAACATGGCAAACCGAACTTCATTCAAGGCTATCTATCACAGCCAAAGAGTGCGATTTAATTTAAAATTTCAATCTGCGCTCCAACATTTATCTTTTAATTAGCCAATGATTAGAGGATTTTTAGGGACATGGTTCTGTTTTAGAATAAAACGCTTTTTCTATTATTGTAATTGCAGTTCAAACAGCGCCCTGATTGCTGGGTCGATCTCTTATTTTTGTTTAGAATAGTTTATAAAAAGAATTTTTTAGCTAGTGTAGAAAAGAGAGAGGAGAGTGAGTAGAAAATTCTAAGTGTTGAGAGTGCTGGAGAACAGAGCTTTCAATGTACAGTCTTTGACAGAGGGATTTTTAATGAAAATTTCACAGCTCTGACTTCTGAGATCCCTGTGGTATGATAATTTAGCATATGTTTTTCTCTTGTTTCATATGTAATCTGTTATGTTTCATTTCACTACATGATTATTTCTAACTGAACAAATGAAGTGTTTAGGTAAGAATTCATGCCTGCCATGCTCTGCCTATAAGTTTGTTCATGTTCAATGTTTTCTTCTGTTTGACAAGGATTCAAAGTTATTGTTTTCCCTTGTTAGCTCCTCACCAGTCTTGCCATCTCATTTAGTCTCAATTTGATGCTAAATTTCTTGCCTACCTTGCCTCAGTCGATAACCTGTGTTGTTCATTATATTTCCCTGTTTCAAGCTGTGATTTTGCCCATGCAGCCCAGAAAACCCCGCTATTTAATTAAAAACCGAAAAATTTCAAAATCAATCCTTCTAATCAGTTTACTAGCCTAATATCAGTGTTACCTTATTGGTCATCTCATCCATTGAAGATTTTACGAGATAGACCGGAGAGAGCCTTCTCCTGCCCCGTAGGGCTAGCTACGAGGCTAAATGGTTTGATGTTGCCTTGAGGTTTGCCTTTCTCAGCCTGAGGTGAAATTTCAAGTGCTAACATACTGGCAACCATACTGGGGAGAACATTCAATTTGTTGATTGTCTCGTCCCAGTACATGCAATCAAGGTGCAGATCTGATGCTGATGGTGGACAGCACTCAGATACATATGCAGGCTAAACCATTCACCTGGCGACTCCAAATCGATCCAAAAAGTCCAGTGCTTGCTGATCCATTCATGCAATGGAAGGGTATGTGGCAGACCCTGCCGTGTGTGAAGCTGTAGAAGAAATAAGAAATTTGTTAGCAAATATTGAATTTGATGAAGATGTTTTCAGTACCTCGCTTCAATGCTTGAAATTTTTAAAGGTCTTCAAAACTGAATTTTGCGAGTTAATTGTTGAAAGAATTGAAGAGGAGATTCAATGGTTAGACGAGCAAATCCAGGCATACGATTTCCAAGACCCTAAAAATTTCTTGGAAATCCTTCCTCCATTGAAACAAGAAATCATAGAATCGCCTACAGTCGTTTACATTGACAATGTGCAGCTGGAAGTATGTATTTCAGAGTTGGGGCAGCCAACAAAGACCGGCTTCCGTGATCCTATTGCGGTATATATGGACATGTTTTTCAGTTTGATGGACAAATCAGGCTGTCTTTTCTGTGACCAGGGTCAGTACGTGCATGAAGGGCTGCCATCAACTACATCTGTGACCTCGTGGCAACATTCTCGAGCAGCATCATTTTCAGGTTTACTTGAATGGTTAATTTGGCATTTTAGTATTACCTGATCTAGTGTTTGTACAACAGATTAGAGTAGATTTTGTAAATAAATAAGCAGCGATAAGAGCAACATCTGGTTTTGGTTTGCTTAAAGATCGTTTGAGTTCAGTTTTAGTTTGAAAATTTAGTCAAGAGTTGTGTCGATGATGACTGCATTGCCCAATGGGTGGAGGCACTATCTGCTCTCCCAAAGTTTTGCGGTTCTTGGCACCTCCACGGAGCGGCAGCTGCCATCCCAAGTGGAGCCAATGTTAGACTCTGTCTCATGTCAGAGATTGATTCTTCTTCAAAACAGGGTTTTGAAGAAGAAATCATTTAAATGTTGTTTCAGATTATGTAATTTATTCTCCAGCTCTTAAAAAATTAGCAGCAACTTCAAGCTCCTATCTGCACAAGCAAAATTTAAAACATCAACAGCACTCAGAGGCAAAAAACTATTTGGAGAAATCTCACTGGAGATCCCGAACACCTGTTGTGGAAATGGTCATAAATGAATTATTTTACAAGAAGGAGTGGATTGGTCCATTTCTTCAGGCATTGACAGAACCCAAGTGGAAAATGGACATTATTTTGACCTATCTTTTGAAGTATTTCTCACGATATATCACTAAGAGTGTGGGAACTGATATTAAAGCAACTGCCATACAAGATGTCTTCAATTTCTTTTCAGATGAACAAATGCAAGGAACATTTCAGCTGGTGCAGTGCTACTTCTTCGACAGGGTTTGATTCCAACAATTGTGGAACGTACTGCCACTATGTTGGAGGAATGGAGAAAATTGTTGTTGTCTAGTGAAGCAGAAGTTGAAGTGCTCAAGGAGTTCCGCAATCTGACAGCAGATGTTCTTGCTCACACAACATTTGGAAACAGTTATGAAGAGGGAAAACACTTTTTCAATATACAGGATCAACTAATAATACTTGCAGCTGAATCATTTCGTAGAGTTGATATTCCAGGCTTCAGGTGATAATTTGGAGTTTCGATGGAAGCACCATCATACAATCTCAAACCACTCAAATGTATTATAAATATAATCGCTTTTGGTTATACACAAATTTTCTCTCCAGATTTTTATCTTTTGGTGATAACAGTAACTTCAGAAGATTTGCAATATTTATTTGACCGGGAGAGATGGGATTGCTGCAATGGAATATTTATCCTCCCTTTCAAGCTCATCTGCTGATGTATAGTTTAGATAGTGATGCCTGTAATTTTCTTGATCTGAAATATACTATATATTGTGCCATGATTTAGAAGATTTTATAATATGCAGCACTGGCTTTTGTAATGTGTGAGAGTGGCCTCCTCAATAGATTCCTGCCTACAAGAAGGAAAAGGTAATATTGGAAGTTGAAAAAGGAACTCAGAGGATGCATTGTGCAGGTCATTGAAGCTAGGGAAAGAGAATTCAATTAATGCTGGAAAATTGATGTTACAGGTCCAGATCTTGATCAAATATTCATAGCCTCATATACCCTTGTTCGCTCTTTGTTACACTCTATGTGGCCCATATGTATTCCCTTGGATCGTATTTCCGAAAGAAATGGATTCACCACGAAACCTTGGCCCAAAATCCTGAAATGTGTTGGCCCGAATTCCTATAGTTTTCCTAGCAAAATTGTGGGTTGTTTAGACTTAAGCGTGAAGGTAATGGCTAGTTTGTAAGATCGTCTCGGTGAAACCAAAATATTCATCCCGACAAAGGCTTCAATTTGCCGTTGATGGAAATGTGAGCTCTGCACACCACAAATGGAGCAGAACATGGAGAAGCCAAAGAAAATGGGACGCCAGTGCGACATATGTGCACAAAAGAGAGCTGCTCTGAGAAGACCCAAGACTCAACAACAGGTATGCAGGGAACGCTTTTATTTTGCCTTTGAAGAAGAGATTCACAAGGTTATTATCGAGAACCACCTTTTCAGACTAGGAGAACGTGTTGCTATTGGAGCTTCTGGTGGTAAAGACTCCACTGTTCTAGCACATGTCTTGACAGAGTTGAATAAACAACGCAATTATGTACATTTTGTGGAGTTTTTCGTCGCCAGGCTTTAGATAGAGGGGCTGCAATGGTAAGAGCAGATAAAATTGAAACTGGTCACAATGCAGATGATATAGCAGAGACTGTACTATTAAATATTCTTCGTGGAGATATGGCCAGGCTAAGTAGATGCACATTGATAACAACAGGGGAAGATAGATCTATTCCAAGATGCAAAGCCTTTTAAATATACATATGAAAAGGAGATCGTCATGTATGCATATTTCAAGAAGCTTGATTACTTCTCTACCGAATGCATTTATTCACCAAATGCATATCGAGGCTTTGCTCGTGATTTTATTAAAGGTTTAGAACAAATCAGACCAAGAGCAATCCGTGACATAATTAGATCAGGTGAGAATTTTCGTGTTTCTTCTTCAGCAAAAATGCCGACACAAGGTGTATGTGAGCGTTGTGGTTATATTTCCAGCCAGAAATGGTGCAAAGCATGTGTTTTAATAGATGGTTTGAAACGAGGCCTTCCAAAACATGGAATTAATCGAACTAGGGGACGCCATGCTTTAAAAATTGATATGCCTGCTACAGATAGAGTAGCGCCCCTCCTTTGCATAGCTCTATAACAAGAAAGTCACTTTCAATGTAAACAGATGATGAGTTTCAGATCATGGGGAGCCTGAGACAGACAGGATTCCGTTCCATGATTTCCGCCAGCTATTGATCCTTTGGAGATTTTGTGGGTGATGTGGCTCTTAGAAGATGGACTATGAACTGTTGCCGATGCTACCATATAGCATGTGGTTGGATGTGGTAAACGCTGGGTGCAACCACACAAATCTCTTTCAGTACAGTTGTCACCATAAGCTGAAGCGGTGGGATGTTAGCTTAAAGGTTGTTTTATCAAAATGGCAAATGCAACGTGGCAAACCGAACTTCAGTCAAGGCTATCTATCACGGCCAAAGAGTGCGATTTGATTTAAAATTTCAATCTGCGCTCCAACATTTATCTTTTAATTAGCCAATGATCAGAGGATTTTTAGGGACACGGTTCTGTTTTAGAAGAAAACGCTTTTTCTATTATTGTAATTGCAGTTCAAACAGCGCCCTGATTGCTGGGTCGATCTCTTATTTTTGTTTAGAATAGTTTATAAAAATAATTTTTTAGCTAGTGTAGAAAAGAGAGAGGAGAGTGAGTAGAAAATTCTAAGTGCTGAGAGTGCTGGAGAACAGAGCTTTCAATGTACAGTCTTTGACAGAGGGATTTTTAATGAAAATTTCACAGCTCTGACTTCTGAGATCCCTATGGTATGATAATTTAGCATATGTTTTTCTCTTGTTTCATATGTAATATGTTATGTTTCATTTCACTACATGATCATTTCTAACTGAAAAAATGAAGTGTTTAGGTAAGAATTCATGCCTGCCATGCTCTTCCTATAAGTTTGCTCATGTTTAATGTTTTCCTCTGTTTGACAAGGATTCATCTCCTATGCCCTTGTCAGCTCCTCACCAGTCTTGTCATCCCATTTAAATCTAGATTTGATGCTAAATTTCTTGCCTACCTTGCCTCAGTCGATAACCTGTGTTGTTCATTATATTTCCCTGTTTCAAGCTGTGATTTTGCCCATGCAGCCCGGAAAAACTTCGTCATTTAATTAAAAACCCCTTTTGATCAGTTTACTAGCCTAATATCAGTGTTACCTTATTGGTCATCTCATCTATTGGAGATTTTACGAGATAGACCGGAGAGAGCCTTCTCCTGCCCCGTAGGGCTAGCTACGAGGCTAAATGTTTTGATGTTGCCTTGAGGTTTGCCTTTTTCAGCCTGAGGTGAAATTTCAAGCGCTAACACTCCTATGCCGCGAACTCGTGAATATTCTTGTCCAACCACTCTTCAATTTATTTCTTTGTTGGATTCCAGTGGCACGACATCAAACATCCTTTATGCAGATCCCAGTCCTGGCAACGAAACAATTTGCTGGCTTTTATGGGCCTGACCCAGGTTCAGAGGTGATTTAGCCAAGAAAATCTCGGTACTACTGGCCCTTTCGGCAACAGTCCACGGAGCGCGGACTGAGGTCTCACACGAAGTAGTATGGGAGGGTACTAGAACCAGATTTCCGCGCCCTGGGGATGTCTGATGGGCTTCTGGATGTTCGCAATTCGACCCGTTGCTATGCGCACTTGTTAGTCCTTTGCAACCCTTGTTGTTATTTCTGCGCAGCCCTACTCGGGGTGCAACCCGTATAATACCCAAGTTCCTTGCTAATTAACCGATTACTTAACTTGCGTGTGTAAGATTTATGGTTATTACAACATATTCAGCAATCATATCAGTGCGCATGATACATAAACTGATACAAACATAATGAAGATAATGAATAGAAAATACACAGAAATAAGAATCAACTTCTCTTTATTAGTCTTCAATCCCGATTACAGACTCGACACCGCCCTGCGCACTCAACTGCAGGGGTTCGCTCACTCAACTATGTACTCTACTAGGCCTCTGTGCTCTTAGCTGCAGAGCCTCTGTTGGCATTATGATGCATGTGCTGTACTTGATGGCAACCCTCTCATAGAAGATCATCTCACTTACATATAACTAGATGAATCTACAGAAGAGATATCAGATGTGACTGAATGCATGGGATGTAGGATAACTCAAAGGAATTAGATGATAGTTCTAAGTGTGACAAGTTAGCTTTGCCATCAAGTCCAAAAGGGGAGATTGTTGGTATTATGAGATAAGTGTTGTCCTTGATGGAAAACCACATAGATGACAAATCATAGTGCAGGAGGTCAGCAGCAAGGAATTGATGATCAGTCTACAAGAATGAAGTCATGATTATATATACGCAGGTTCATTGTGACAAAGCCGCGTATACACGCGGTTTAGACATTACCAAGTCGCGTGTGCATATGCATGCACTTTCATGTGAGGAAAAGCACATATAGGTTGGATAACTTACCTTTGGTCGGTGGCAGTTAGTCCTTGGTACTTGAACCTATGCTTTTGGACCATGGTACCTCGTCAGATGTGTTGATCCCTAGTATTGGGTGCATGGTATTGGTTTTTTATGGTTTTGGACCATGCTATTGAGCAAGGCCTAAGACTATAAAAGGAGAAGAAGATCATTAGGCAATGAATGGAGAAAGTCTTGAATATCTGATGAAGGTTGAGATCCAGTATGCAGGTTATGGGTTGCTTGATCTAAGCTAAGGAGGGATCTCACAAGTTGATGAAGAACAAGATCTAAGGAGAGATTGGGATCAAATGGTTTGATATGAACTATCTCTATATGATTGATAATGTTTATTTTAGATCTATATAAGACGCTTGTAATGATCTGATCTGGGTATAACCGAAGTTTGAAATTACTGCAATTCATGATTGAATATTTATAGATCTGTACGCGGGTTGGATTTGGAGAAAGAGCGTATATACGCAGGTTTGGCTCAGTATAATAGCGTATATCATTTGAGCTATGATGTGTGAAGTTTCAGGTGGTTCTGGTTGTTGATGAGTTCTGAGCACTGTTTACTGGTTTCAATATTCTGCATATTCAGATTGATAGAGTATGTTTAGTCTCAGTTTTGATGGATGAGATCGATAATGAATCAGGATTAGATTGACTTATCTTTATGTGATCGGATGAACTAGATCTGGGTGCTAACATACATATTATCCTTGTATATGTAATGATCTGAGTATGTCTGAAGTCAGGAAGTGAAACAAAGATATGAATAAGTAATTAATGTCATATACGCTGGTTCGCCTTGGTGAAGTTGCGTATACATGCTGGTTCAACACTTCCAAGTAGCGTATGCACTTTAATGCATGATTTTGATGATACAGTTGGTTCTGAATATTGTTGCAGAGTTTAGTGTTCTGCTCTGTGTTCTGGTGACTGCTTTTGTAGACAGGGTTTTAGTATTGAGTGTTGATGTTGCTAAGTGTTTGTGAGCTTCAATGATATTGATGGGTCCAGTATGAAAATTGGATGAAACGTGGCCTTCAGATTATAGAGTTGTGCTTCAGTGTATCCAATCTGAAAATTTATGAAATGTGGTAACTGGAGGAGAGAAGATTGTAGGTCGACGCCTACGTACTAGTATCTTAGCTAGTACAAGAACTACGGGGTTGTAGCTCCCTTCCAGGAGAGACTAGAAAACGAGAGAGGGTTGTAGCTCTCTGCAGGTTGCAACCTGCGTACTGGTAAAGGACTGCACGAGTACATTGTAAAAGAAGTTTCTTATTAAAGGAAGATAGAAACAAATTGTAGCAGGTGGTTTTCACCCACATTGGGTTTCCACCTTATATCATGGTGTTCATTTGTGCTCTTTATGTGTGATGATCTATTCTGTTTACTATTAATATGGTTAATAATGATCTGATGCATTCACTGAAGATAAACTAACTGAATCATAAAGATTACTGGATGTACGTGAGTTTCTTTTGATATAGTCGCGTATATACGCGGATATGCTTAACTGAAGTTGCGTATATGAATCTAAGTATGAAAATGAAAAAGTTTTACTGATCTGATAATACTGATTCACCCCCCCCCTCTCAGTATTATTTCCAACAATTGGTATCAGAGCAGGTCCTTTGATAGAAGCTTGATCGCTTAAAGGAGATCCGTGAAACAATGGGAAAGAAGCTTAAGAAGAAAGCTCATAAGAAGAAGAAGACATCTCAGAGAAACTATGACAGTGGAAGAATCAATTGGGGATTAGGCATAAGAAGCTCTTCAGATTCAGAATCAGATTCAGAATCATTATCAGGTATGAATGTGGTATCCTCTGATGTTCCAGCTATTTTTCCTTGTGAAAGATATGAAAGTGATAGTGAAACTACTGAACTTGCTCTTATGGGTGAACAAGAAATTTATATAAAAGAGGCTGAATTCAAAAGGCTTTCAGACATAATTACAGATCAAAAAGATCTTTTGAACAAAAGGGAATGTGAATTCGAAAAGGTAAAGGAGTTAGTCAAGGTCAAATATCAAAAGTTGCATGATGAAGTCACATCTCTAAAAAGGGAAGTCAATGAAAAGAAAACAACAATCAAGAATCTCAGAGATAGATCCAGTGATTATGAAAGTCTTGAAGCTATAATCCTCTCATTAAAGGGAGATCTTGGAAAATCAAGAAAGGAGAATGAAAATCTACATCAAGCAATTGAAAAACAAGACAATGAAGTCATCAGCCTAAAATCCCAGCTGGAATGTGCCTTCCGAGTTCGTCAAATGCAGCAGAATGTAAGTGAAGAACAAGAAAAGGAGATATTCAATCTAAGGCAACAAGTGGAAGAAGGAAGAAAATCAGAAGAAATTTTGAAGAAGCAATGTCTTGAAAAGGATGAGCAACATCAAGTTGAGGTAAATATCTTGAAAGGTAAAATAGAAGAAAAGGATAAGCTTTTACGATTTCAAGATAGCTCTAAAGTCTTGGATGATATTCTTAGTAGTCAAAGGTCTCCGGCTATAAAGACTGGTCTTGGTTTTCATGAATCAGTTGAAGGTGAATCTAGTTCACAAGGTGAAGCAAGGAACTCTAAAGAGAAATCTAAAGTGATCAAAGAAGGAAAGAAAGATCCATCTCATCATCAACCAAGGAAAGAAATTCCTCAAAGAAAATCCTTTACTCCTATGAATAATGTTGAATGTTATGTTTGTCATAATCTTGGACATGTTGCAGCTAGATGTAGAAGAAGAAGGGTTCAAGATCATTATGCAAAAAGGTCATCTCAATCAAGGTACTTTTATGGATATTGCTTTGCTTGCAATATGTTTGGTCACAAAGCTACTGATTGTTACAGGAGGAATATGAAACATATAAGATGTTATGCATGTAACAAGCTTGGACATATAGCTAAGGAATGCAGGAACAAAGTAAGGGCACCATATCAAAAGGATAAAATGACATCATCACGCTTGAAGATATGGAGGAAGAAAGAAGTACAGTCAGAGAAAGGTAACATAGCACATCATACAAACATACCAGAATCAGAGGGAGCTGAAGGCACAAAACTTCAGTGTCCCGAATCTCATATGCAAACTCCTTAAAGGGAAGTTGCATATATACGCGAGTTGGATACTGCACAATCGCGTATATGAGTATTTGAAGGAAGGCAGTAGGCAAAGTGGAGTTGGAAATGAATATGGAAGAACTGGGCATCTGACTTTCTGTGGCATACTCGTGGACTGTCAATTCAGCCCTAATCTGAGGTACGCAAGTGTTTAACGGTGCCTCTGCATGGGTACGCAGAGAACAAGAAGTCGAGTTGCGTAGGTACGCAGAACAGTCGAAGGGTGACAGCGTGGGTACACAGAGCAGAAACAGGTAAACTGCGTGGGTACGCAGAGCATCAGTGGGTTCAGGTGCGTACCTACTGTAGTAGTACGTGGTGCGATAGTGCATTTGGGTGCGTACCTACTGTGGGAGTACGCGGCGCGATAGTGCATTTGGGTGCGTACTGTGCG
>APFE030396279.1:26920-49938 GCA_000404065.3 Pinus taeda | reverse complement strand
AAGATAGAAATAGATAGAAATGATTCTTTATTGATCAAAACCCTTAAGGTATGGCAACACCATACATTCACTCCTTAAGGAAGGAGAATACTCCACAAGCCATATGCTTGTTCATACAAGAATACTTCTCTTCATATCCCTTCATGTGGAGTCTCTAGCCTCTATATAGGCCTCATACATACAATACCATGCATCAATACCATGGTTTACTCATACCATCAACTAATACCATGGGCCCATTACATTATTATTAACTACTTGTGGTCCCTTACATGACATGGGTTAACTACCTTATTTATTACTATGGCTCATCCCATTATTACATTATTACCTTGGGTACCTCCCTCGGTACCCCATATTACCCCCTTAGGTACATAACATTCCACCCCCCTTAGCATGTTTCATCCCCGAAACATGAGAAGAACACAAATAATAAGATCTACTCAAAAGAGTAGTCCACTGATACCATACACGTGCATCTAGCCATCCAAGAGAAAGGTGAACCCTCGATCTCGCTGGTGCCTCGCTCGCTTGAGATGGAAGTTGACCGTGGTAGCTCTTCTGTGTTGATGTGTAGAAGGTGGATCTTCGCTCCCCGCTATCCATCATACGGGGGTTGTTGTCCTTGTGGCTAATAGGTTGCCATCTTGATGGTTGTCTTGCGGGGTGATGTGGGTGATGATATGTTGAAGTTTTAACCCACAATGTCTTCGTCTTTAATTCACCCTGCTGAGGTCCCTGTTGTGGTGTCTTCTTTTCCAATATGACTTCAACCACTGAGTCCTTTGATGTATCAACACCTGTAACCTTTTCTGCTTCAGCCTCTGTTTGTGTCTGATTGTCGACCATCAACTGCTCATCATCTGATATGTCAGACCCTGGAACATCTTCCGCTTCAGCCTCCTTGGACTCTATCTGTTTATTAGTGGAAATATCCTGTAATGTAATTTTATTCTTTTTATACTAGAGCTTCAGGAATTTCTTCTGTACATTAATATTGATAGTACCTACCGATTCCATCCAAGGGTATCCCAAAACAACATCTATGTTATCCATATCTGAAGCATAAAAATCACCATGCAACAGATATTGATCCATAGAAATCTTCAAATCCTTGTACACTTGAACATCCTCATTATCAACCTGTGTATGTTCAATTTGTTTGGCTGGGACTTGCATTTTTTTTGCCAAATTAACACTGATAAAATTATGCTTGCAACTAGGATTTATAGACACAACGATCTTCTCCTTCTGGATCAACCCATGAACCTCCAATAAGGATATACCAGTAGGAAATAGCCCCACATGTTTCTCCTTATCTTGTTTTCTGGCATGAGACCATCTGTCTAAAAGAAATTTTTCAAATTCTTCATCGGGCAGGTTGGAACACTTCTTTTGGTTAAGTAATCCCCACCATGTGGCCGCCTCATCTCTAAATTGCGCCACTACCCACCATTTCCAATTGTTCCATAACCACTTCTGTTCTTTTATGTATTCTTGAATAGTAGGACCATTATCTTTTCCTTTAAAGAATAGAACCTTGCTAGAATCCATGAATGGTTTGGAAAAATATTCACTCACTTGGCGAAAATTTGAAAATGTCACAATTTCATCAATATTGCTCAGAATCTCTATTATAACCTGTTTTTGGAAATGGAACAATCATTATGCATCTACTCATGTGATAGAAATCCTGATCCAGGCACTGGAATTTCAGATTTGTGTTGCTACTCTCCAGCCGTCACCCAAAATTTCTGAAAAAAAAAGCTGATTTTAAATCAGCGATAACTCCCTCATCTGGACTCCGATTCGACTGATTGTTTTTTTGAAATTGAGTATTTTTTCACAAAGAATCCAGATATATAATTATATTTTTTAGATCTTGCACCAGGACGTCTATATTGGCGCCGCAAAATCGCTGTCCTGAAAAATTATCTGCAACCCCACTGATTTTTAAATCAACGATATCTCCTTCATCCAGACTCCGATTTGACTGATTTTTTTTTTTAAATCGGCTATTTTTTCACAAAGAATACAAATCTGCAATTAGATTTTGCAAATCTTGAACCAAAACATACAGATCTGATCTGCAAACTCGCCGCCCTTGAAATCCTGCAAAAAGTAAAAAAAATTCTCCACTTTTGTGTCCAAGAAAGTGCTCTGATACCACTTGTTGTAGATCTAACCCGGAAATATTATAGATCTGATACAAAAATATAAGAGAATGCAAATAAACCCAAAAATAATATGAAATTATTCTTTATTGATCAAACCCTTATGGTAGGGCAACACCATACATTCACTCCTTAAGGAAGGAGAATACTCCACAACCCATTCATACAAGAATACTTCTCTTCATATCTCTCCATGTGGAGTCTCTAGCCTCTATATAGGCCTCATACATACAATACCATGCATCATTACCATGGTTTCCTCATACCATCAACTAATACCATGGGCCCCTTACATTATTATTAACTACTTGTGGTCCCTTACATGACATGGGTTAACCACCTTATTTATTACTATGGCCCATCCCATTATTACATTATTACCTTGGGTACCTCCCTCGGTACCCCATATTACCCCCCCTAGGTATATAACATCTTGGATGTATTGTATTTTCCATTCAAACTTAGCTCAACCTATAACATTTTCCCAAACAAAGAAGAAGAACAAATAGAAAGCCAAGCATTTTGGTTGTCACATTTCTCTTTCATTCCACCACAAATTCCTTTTGATCCATGCACTTTTTACACAAGGTATTATTTATGCACAATGACAAAAACACTAAGCAAGACAGGGTCCGACTAACATGACACACAAATGACTCAAACTAACAAAGAAGATAAAAGAAAAGAAAATAAAAGGAATAACTGTACAAGAAGTGCAACTTGTATCTTTTATTGAAAATAATGCTTCAAATCTCGGTCATTTATGGGAAGGGTGTCAATCCTCCCGTCTAAATATTTAGCTTGAAGGTGTTATGACTGAGTTTCTCTTCAATGGTAAAAGGGACAATCCACAAATGTTGTAACTTTGTGTGTTTTCCTTTCTCTTCATTGGATTCATCCCACTTCAGTACAAGGCTACGCACATTGAAAATATTATCTTCTGCAGATTTCTTTTCGAGCCAAAACTTAACACAATTTTGATGGATGAAAAACCTCTCTTTAGATTTGAGCCTTTATTCTTCAAGTTTAAGTAAAGTGTCTATCCTGCTTTGAACTAGAAGGCAGGGTCTAACTTGGGACTCTTGGGAGAGTTGCGAGGCTAGGAGATACAGGTTTAGGGGCAAGATAACTTATTTACGATAAACCAGAGAGTACGACGATGTATTAAGGGAAAGCTTAGGAGATACATGGTCAACCCATAATCCATTTTTCAAAACATTGTGCTAGTTCCTTTACTAAGAGAAAATGGATTTCTTGATGATGCTGATAAGATTTTTATTTGTTGATTCAGTGAAACCATTTCCTTGTGGGTAATAATTATATGCATGATTTAATACTATCCCATTTTAGAATGTGAATTCATAAAGTTTCAATGATGAAAAATAAGTCACATTATAAGATACAAGAGATGTTAGAATGCCAAACCTGGTTATGATATTCTGTTGCAAAAAGTGGATGACTTCTTGGTCATTTACTTGTCTAAAGGGAATTTTTTCTGGCCACCTAGTAAAATAATTTGTTTCTCTCAAAATATATTGGTGTTGCTTTGACGAGTGTGGAAATATTTCTCTGATAACATCTAGGCGCCACTATTGGAAATCTTCCTCGAATGCTACTAGTAATAGTGGGGTGACTGACCTTTGATCTTGATTGACACATCTCTGACAAGTTGGGCACTTGTAGACATAAGCATGAGCATCTTTTAATAGAGAGGGCCAATAATAACCTGCCCTCATCACTTTATGCGCAATTGTGTTTCCCACATAGTGACCACTTACCAGTCCATTGTACAAGTCTCAAAGTACCTTCTTTGTATATTGTGGCTCAAGGCATCTTAGCAAGACACCGTTGTGGTGCTTTCTAAAAATCACCCCATGAACAAGCTGGTAGGATAAAGATTTTAAATGAATTTCCCTCTTTTTTTTATTCAACAAATGCATGGGAAAGGTGCCATACTCTAGAAATTTCCATATATTGGAATACCATGGTTGTTGGCTTGTATGGGATTGACCTAGGTTTGGAAGAATTAGTTAGTTCAACAAATCCCATAGCTAATGGCCCTTTCAGCAACAACCTACGGAGCGAAGACTGAGGTCTCACCCGAGGTAGCAGGGGAGGGTGCTGGAACTAGGTTTCCGCACCCTAGGGATGTCTATGTGTGGTCTGGAGATCTCGCACACTGGTTTACAGCCCGACACTTCTCTTATTAGATGAAGTAGTTACCAATTACCAAAGTCTTTAAGCAAACATTTAATCAACACAACCGATTCGGGCCTAAATATGATCCCAAATTTACATTCATTTAAACCATAAATAGATTAAATCTAACAGATATTATAAAAGCTTAGAAGAAACACAAGATTTCAGAAGAAACTTATTTTTATTTCCACTTTATCTTTAATACATCCAAATCTGCCCTGTGCAGACAGCTGCAGGGGTTCGCGAACACAACTGCGGACTTTCCAGGCCTCTGCGCACATAGCTGCAGAGCCTCTACCTACTACCCTTATCCCTTCACTCGGACTTACAAACGCTTTCAATTGCTCTACTTCAAGTACCTATTACATTTCATACTATCCAAATTCTACCTTTCTCTCATAGAGCCTCACTCTATTTATACCCTTCCCTAGCCCGCGACCCTTGTGCGCGCCGACTCTATTTATATTTCTTTACATTATCTTCAGGAAAAATACCCTTTGACTCAAACTATTACAATTCGCGCTCCGCGCGTTCCGCGGAGTTTTTACCCAAAATGTCCAGCTTTGCGCTCCTTAACTGTTGTCCGGGGCTTCTGCTACCCAACAATCCCCCAACACAATCATCGTGACTCGTCCCGAGTCACTCGGCTGGCGTGGTGATTTTCTTATGGAGGTTGGCTACTAACTTATACACAATGCGTGTTTCTTCAACAAATTCTACGACGATCCATTTTACTTATTCCACCTGAGTCACAGATGCATTTATGTCAGTCGGATTCACCTGCTCGAAATCACATACGACTTGCATATGTGCTAACTTGCCCTCAATCGTTGTAGAGACAACAAATGATTCATTGAGCCAAGGCTGAATGCGTTATTTAAGCTCGACCTCTTGTTGCCGTGTGATGTCCATATGGGCTTTGAGGGCCTGGGCCTCCCGCATTTTAGCCAGCCGTTGTGTAAGAGTGACCATCTGTGCATTGCTGCGAGCTGTAACATAGGCCTGCTGTAGTGCGTGCGCCTCAAATTCTACGCGTTGTATGGTAGGGTCCTCTTGGAGAGATGTAAGTATACCAATTGACTAATCTAAGAGCCCTGAATATTCGCGAATGATGCACCTCATTGTTTTTATGCCTGCTTGAATTTCCGCACAATGTTGTTCCTGGTCGGCCAATGGTTGTTGCGCTTGGCGTCTGAGCTCTACTATTTGTCAAATAAGCTCCCCCCGTGATTTTGCAGCTACTTCTTGGGCCATGTGGGCTCCTGAGGCCATGTGTTGAACCTTGGTAACAGTTGGAAGGTCCGCTGGGACGTCTAACGCCAGAACCGTGCTGCATGCTTCTATCACCGCTTGTTCAACATCCTGATATCGTTCGACCAAGGCAGCGTGCTGAAGATTCACCTGTTCTAACTCGGCTTTTTACTTCCTCAAAGTGTGAAGGGCACGACATTCCCTAGCCCAGAGTTCGTTAGTGATTCCATCCTGTAGTTGGTAGAGTGACCCCCCAGGTAGGGCAGCCATATTTAACTCCCAACTATGGCTGTCATCGGTGCTTTTGGCTAGGATAACATCGACTGGTAGCTGTACAATATTCAGTGTGGGCGCGTACACCATTGGCTCAACTGCAGTTGTATTGTTGTCGAGGAGGTCCCTGCCCAAAGAGTGCGCCTGCATTGCCTCTAATTGCATCCTGATCTCCCCCAACACAATCATTTGCTCTGTAATTAGAGCAGGCAAGGCACTGTTAGTGGTAGGACTTGCTGGGAATTCTTTCTCCAAAGCTTTCACTATTTTGGACTTTTTTTGGGTAGTTGGTGAGTCCTATGTGCATGATCGCTTGACCCGGTCTACGTGGTCCTGCGTCTTTGGTTCCTGGTTAGATGTGAATACCTATTATGCTGTGATCTCTTCTATTGGCAGATTCTTAGCCACATCTTGCTACGAGGCCATCTGTTGTTCCTGTTGTGCCTTTTCTGCCAGGTGCATGAGTCGCTGCTGCCGGTACTTATTTTGCAGTTGCACAGTGAGTTGGTCAATGATGGCCTTATCCAGGGCATGCCATTCGAGTGGCCACGCTGCCAAAACTGCATAGATTGCCTCATCTATTGCCATGAATGGAAGTGCGACCCAGGACTGTCCCGGATCCTTCCGCGCCCAGATGTACAAGTGATGCATGTCGGAATTAAACTCAGCCATGCTATGGAAATGGTTATAGATTGTGGGTTACATTCACGGTCGTTGATCAATCCTTTTCCTTATGCTTCCTTCCATAGAGGTCCAAAATGCACAAATTGCGGAAACCCTTACTGCATCCCTGGTACCGCCTAATGCCATATACCGTACTGCCTCAGGGAGGTCATTCGTAATACCGGGGAATTGAATATCCTGCGGTAGTTCATCTATAACCAAGAGAATGGACAACTTCTTGATAGTTAGTTAGGAATTCATTGCATAAGAACTGTGCTCAATTGAACTGAACCCCTTCGGCACACTGTCTAGCCAACGCAATGACAGAAGTGAGTATTTCGTCTATACGGAATTTCCTCATGAGTTTACATGCAAGGAGCTGGGTAGCCACTCAAACTGATCGGTCATTGATGCTATCTACGACATATCCTCGCTTACCTTTCTCCAGCTGATATCATGCTTTTGTGGCTTCAACGAGCCCTATCTCGCTACTGGTTCTGGCAGTGTTAGTGGGATCCTTTACCTTCAATGGTAGGTGCATTATTTGGTGAATTATCTCAGCGGTGATCAAGATCGGCTCTTCCAACCATAGGAACCCATCATGTATCAGACATAGTAGTTTTCGGATTACAAATGCGGTAATAGTCACGCGATGGTAACAAGGTAGCCATTTGAGGTTGAGGATGCCCGCCTTATCCACACCTAGTAGCCATACCCATGGTAATAACATATATTTGGCAAGCTTAGGGAACTTATCACAGTCGGCGAGATCCCAATCTTCAAATTTGAGGCTCGGAACGTGCCCCAACAGCAAGGCTTCGAACCTTATGTCATCTGGAAGAAGCGGGGCCTGAAGCTCTGCCTTTACAGTGTCTAAGTCCTTGGGTAACTTGGTTGACCCTTGCCATGGAGAAAGATATGGAGGTAATGATGGGAGTTGGACTACATCCACCTCTTCCTCGGCCTGCGCATCTATCTGGTCAAGCAACTCTTGGAGAGCATCGTCATCCTTGTCGGGTTCGGTGGAAATGAATTTGCCCTTATCCGCTGCAGATTGCTTGGTGAACCGTGGTGAGGTTCGAACTGTTCCTATCTTTTGCTTTGTCTTCTTCTTTCGTGGCATACATGGGGATTTTAGAACCCTTGGCGCCCTACTCTCGCCTTAAGGATCTTCTGCCATTAGCTGTATTTGTTCCACGAATCGTGCTCAGGTTCTGGCCATAGTAATCATGAAGTGTTTGGGAGCTGACTTCTTGCTGCTCTATTTTAATGTATAGTGGTAATATGCTTGTGTCGTGCCTCGATCGTAAACTAAAGCTAAAATTTTGAACGACCTTCTTCCCTCATTTTCTAGCATAGTGCTAATGTTCCTTTGGTAGATCTTAACAGATACGACTCAGAACCTTCGCCTTAAAGGCCCGCTACCTGCTCATTCCTACCAATATCGTAACATCCTTGTCATGAATAGTGGTGCTAACGGTCATTTCTTGATTGGTTCGCATGGTAGCACAGTCCCTCGGACACTGCTGCAATTGGGGGGAAAGTGCTTCGCTGACCGACTTTCTGCAGACTTGTTTATAGTCCCACGCCTTCTTCCAACTACTTGGGGCATTGAGATTGTAGCGTCAACCCCTAGTCAGGTGTCCACGCTGTTGGTGCAGCATTGTAATATCCCTGCTCAGTCATTCATAACATTATTGTTTCGAAGTCTGACTCGCCTTAGGTGCAGAGGGGCTACACTGTCCTGAGTGTCGTGGTGTGGCATTCTGCTGAATCCATTCCCATATATCGCTCTTTGGTTGCTCGAACCTACACATGGTTTGCAGCTAGGCGGCTTCCTCTAAGCTCTCTGCCATCATTTACTCCAGACTCATCTAGGCCATGGTATTTGCAACTTCCACAAGTTTTATGTTATTGGACAGACGTAATGTGAGCTACCCCTTGACTCCCTGCAGATGCTGCCGTTGGCCACTAGCGATCAAATTCACTTCAGGCTGCTTCCCTTAGTTATTCTGGCCACTTGTGCCTGTCCCTGTCCATGACCTCCATGCTTTTTCCTTCTCCTGAGCACGACTGCCCTTTTTGCTGGGGCCAAGGTCTTTTGGGGTACTACCGTAGACATTATCGGTGCACCTAGTTGCAATTTCACATAAGGAATCGGTTTTTCATCTTCCTCCGCGGATGGTTTTGCGGTTCCTATCACTACCATCCTGTTGCAATTTAATGTGGTTACTTCATGTAGGCGATTCTACCATCGTTCAACCTCTTCATCTGAGTCCGACGTGCAAGAGCTATTGTGGTCCCAGGAGAGTCGACTGTCCACTGTTGGATTCACACTGTCTCGATCACGTGGTGTGAGCTAATAGATACAATCTAGTTCCCCGGCACTGTAGTTGTTGTGCATAGGTTTAGTATAACGTGGTCCTTCCGCTAGATCTAATGGAATTACTACTCGAAGACGAAGGTGGTATCAACGGGAAGCGTTCTTTAATCAATCGAACCGCACTTGCTGGTGAGAACCTCGTGAGATCCCCCTCGCTTTCCCATGAAACAGAAATCAACAGGCTATTCTATACTTCTCCTGTTCTTCGATAACCCTTTCCACTTCACGTTACCCCAGACATCAATAGACGCGCATAATCAATTTTTCACACAACATAATCTTAATCAAAGTATTCAATGATTTGATGTACCTACCCTGTGGTCCTTAGAGAAAGTGCCTTTCTGCTTCACTGTAACTTATGGTGGTATCTATCACAAATTCAATGATAAATCCCCCTATCATCCCATCTAACCAGTGGTCTACGACGCACGCAAGTCTATCTTTGGTGGCTTCCAACCTTCGCACCAGTTCTAGAGTCCACACTATTGGTTGGTCCAATCTACACCTTCCCACGCTATCAACTAACTTTGTGATCCACTCATACAATTCTATCGGGAATGTTACGAAGAAGATCTCATGTATGTCCATGAATATATAATGATCCAACCACTGTTCCTCTGATATGTGTGAGTTCCTGTTCTCCTGAACCGCGAAATCGTGGAGCTTCAGATCCCACCAATCTTCGAGTTCTTTCTTTGTAGGATTCCAGTGTTCCCACATTAGACACCCCTTAGGCAGATCCCGGTCCCGGCAATGAAACCATTTGTTGGCTTATATGGGCCTGACCCAGGTTCGAAAGAATTAGTTAGATCAAAAAATCCCGCAGCTACCGGCCCTTTCGGCAACAACCCGCGGAGTGCGGACTGAGGTCTCACCTGAGGTAGCAGGGGAGGGTGCTGGAACTAGGTTTCCACCACTTAGGGATGTCTAGGTGTGGTTTGGAGGTCTCGTGCACTAGTTTGTAGCCCGACGCTTCTTTTATTAGATGAAGTAGTTACCAATTACCAAAGTCTTTAAGCAAACATTTAATCAACATAGCCAATTCACGCATAAATATGATCCCAGATTTACATTAATTTAAACCATAAACAGATTAAATCTAACAGATATTATGACAGCTCAAAAGAAATACAGGATTTCAAAATAAACTTATCTTTATTTCCACTTTATCTTTAATACATCCAGATCCGCCCAGCGAACTCAACCACAGTGGTCCGCACAGACAACTGCGAACTTTCCAGGTCTCTGTGCACATAGCTACAGAGCCTCTACCTACTACCCTTATCCCTCGACTCAGACTTAGAGACACTTTCAATTTCTCTACTTGAAGTACCCATTACATTTCATACTATAAAAATTCTACCTTTCCCTCATAGAGCCTCGCTCTATTTATACCCTTCCCTGGCCTCTTACCCCTGTGTGGGCCGACTCTATTTATATTTTTTTACATTATCTTTAGGCGGACTACCCTTTGACTCAACCTATTACAATTCACACGCCGCGCGTTCAGTGGAGTTTTTACCCAAAATGTCCAGCTTCGCGCTCCTTAACCGTTGCGCGGGGCTTTTTCTACCCAATGATGGTGCTATAGACATAGAATGGGGAACATTTTCAACATTGTACATATCTATTTACTACTCCCAACCTAAAAGATCTTGCTTGGGAGCATCTCTTGCTTAAGTTGCTAGATGACATAGGCAATGGACCTTAATCGTATGAACTAGTTTAAATTCCCGATCATATTATTGTAAGCAGGTCATCAAATTTTCCCTCTTCTCACCCAACCCGTGTTGCAAAAAGAGTGTTCTTATTACTAGATGATGAAAAAATATGACCTTGTGAGCTTTTAGAAGATAGGGCTTGAAGTATTTGACTACCTTATATACAACATACACTTGTTTGTCGATGGAAAGATAATTTAGTTCCGATCCTTGTAGGCTAGCGCTCATGAAAGAGATAGATCGTTCATTTCCTTCAGTATCCTTTCGATTCAATACAACCACAATAGACAATTCTTAAGAAAAGGTATAAAGCAAGGCATATTTTCCATAGTTAGGATTAAATAACGCGGGTGCATCAACGATAACCTGTTAAATTTGAGCGAAAGAATTATTTTCCCACTTGTCCCACTTATTAGTTGCATCTTTCTTGATCATATCCTATAGAGGATTAACTATCTGGGCATAATCAGAGATGAACTTTCAGAGGAAATTAATCTTCCCTAAGAAAGACTGCACAATCTTCTTCTTCACCGGGACCAAGATTTGTGTAATAGCTTTGACCCTTTCAGGATCAACTTTAATTCCACTTTTGGAAATGATGTGCCCCAAGAGAGTCCCTTATGAAACACCTAATATTATCTTCTTGGGATTGAGATAAATCACATATTTGCGACACTGCTCAAATATTTGTTTCAGATGACATACATGATATAATATTCTTGTGGAAAATACACTAACATCATCCAATGACAACTACAATTTCACCAATAAGGCCATAGAAATCAATGTCCATCGCAATTTGAAATGTGACACCAATGTTGATAAGTCTGAATGGAATTCTCTTGAAAGCAAATGTTCCCCATTTGGTCTTGAAGGTAGTTGCAAACAATATGGTTCCACTACTAGCACTTGATTGTAACCAAAGAAACCATCTAGTAGTGAGAACATCTCAGACCTAGATACTATCAAGAGAATATTCTCCATGGATGGCACTGGGTAGTTATCTTTATCAAATGCCTGACTGAGACTATTAAAATTTACACATAACCTTATCTCACTGGACTTCTTTCTGACTGTGACCAAATTTGAAACCCAAGTTGAATGTCTGACTTTGAAAATGATCTATGTTATATACCTAGGGGGGATAATATGGGGTACAAAGGGTGGTACCCAAGGGAATAATGTAATAATGGGATGGGCCATAGTAATAAATAAGGTGGTTAACCTGGATCATGTAAGGGACCACAAGTAGTTAGTAATAATGTAATGGGCCCATGGTATTAGATAGATGGTATTGAGGGAACCATGGTAATGACTCACGGTATTGTATGTATGAGGCCTATATAAAGGCTAGAGACTCCACATTGAGGGGTGTCAAGGAATATGATATGAATAGGCATATGGATTGTGGAGTGTTCTCCTTCCATAAGGAGTGAATGTATGGTGTTTCCCTACTTTAAGGGTTTGATATCAATAAAGTGAATCATATTGATAGCACCCACATATTCCATCCAAGAATATCTTAAAACAACATCCATATGATCTATCTCTAAAGTATAAAAATCACCATGCAACACATACTTATCCATAGAAACCTTCAAATCCTTGTACATTTGAACATCCTCATCATCCACTTGTGTGTTTTCAATGTGCTTCGCTGGAATTTGCAATTTTTTTGCCAAGTTAACTTTGATAAAATTATGCTTGCAACTAGGATTTATAGAAACAATGATCTTCTCCTTTTGAATCAATCCATGAACCTGTAATAAGGATATACCAGTAGGAAATAGCTCCACATGTTTCTCCTTATCTTGTTTTCTGGCATGAGACAATTTGTCTAAAAGTAATTTTTCAAATTCTTCATCGGGCAGGTTGGAACACTTCTTTTGGTTAAGTAATCCCCACCATGTGGCTGCCTCATCTTCAAAATTAAACGCTACAAAAGTTCTCCAATTATGTGCCCATAATGACTTGTGTTTTTTTATGTATTCTTCAATAGTAGGACCATTATCTTTTCCTGTAAAAGCCATGAAGAGGGTTTTGAAAAAGTTCACTTACTTGGCGAAAATTTGAAATTGTCACAGTTTAGTCAATATTACTTAGAATACCTATTATGACCTGTTTTTGGAAATGGAACAACCATTCTGCATCTGCCCATGTGATAGAAAGTCTGATCCAGGTAATAGAATTTTAGATCTGCGCTGCAACTCTCTCGTCGTCCCCAAAATTTCTGCAAAAAGAGTTGATTTTAAATCAGCGATATCTCCCTCATCCGGACTCCGATTCGACTGATTGTTTTTTTGAAATAGGGTATCTTTTCACATAGGATCTAGATCTACAATTAGGTTTTGCAGATCTTGCACTAGGATGTCCAGATCTGCGCCGCAATTTCGCTGCCCCGAAAAATTGTCTACAACCTCACTAATTTTTAAATCAGCGATATCTCCTTCATCCGGACTCTGATTCGACCGATTTTTTTTCTTCTTCTGAAATCGGGTAATTTTTCATATTGAATCTAGATATGTAATTATATTTTGTAGATATTGCACCAAAACGTACATATATGATCTGCAAACTCACCGCCCCCGAATAGATAAAATTCTCCATTTTTTTGCCCAAGAAAGTGCTATGATACCGCTTGTTATAACTCTGATATGAAAATATAAAACAATAGAAATAAAACCAAGAAATAAGATAGAAATGCTTCTTTATTATCAAACCCTTAAGGTAAGGCAACACCATACATTCACTCCTTAAGGAAGGAGAACACTCCACAAGCCATATGCTTGTACATACAATAATCCTTTACTCTTCCTTGACATCTCTCCATGTAGAGTCTCTAGTCTCTATATAAGCCTCATACATACAATACCATGGATCATTACCATGGTTCCCTCATACCATCCAACTAATACCATGGACCCATTAGATTATTACTAACTACTTGTGATCCCTTACATGATATGGGTTAACCACCTTATTTATTACTATGGCCCATCCCATTATTACATTATGACCTTGGGTACCTCCCTGGTACCCCATATTATCCCCCCTAGGCATATAACATTTCACCCCCCTTAGCATGTTTCGTCCATGAAACATGGGAAGAACACAAATAATAAGATCTACTCAAAAGAGTAGTCCACTGGTACCATGCACGTGCATCTAGCCATCCAAGAGAAAGGTGAACCCTCGATCTCGCCGGTGCCTCGCTCGCTTGAGATGGAAGTTGACCGTGATATCTCTTCTGTGTTGATGTTTAGTAGGTGGATCTTCGCTCCTTTCTATCTGTCATGTGGGGGTTGTTGTCCTTGTGGATAATTGGTTTCCATCTTGATGGTTGTTGTCTTGCGGGGTGATGTGGGCGATGATATGTTGAAGTTTTAACCCACGGTATTATTTTCTTTAATTCACCCCTTACTGGAGCCTGACTGTTATTTGGTGCATGTTGTGGTGTCTGCTGTGGTGTCTTATCTTCTAATATTACTTCAACCACTGAACCCTCATCCTGATGTATCAACACCTGTAACCTTTTCTGCTTCAACCTCTGTTTGTGTTTGATTGTCGATCATCACTAGCTCATCATCTGATATGTTAGTCCCTAGAACATCTTCTGCTTCAGCCTCCTTGGACTCTACCTGTTTATTGATGGAAATATCTTGTAATGTATTTTTCTTGTATTTATACCAGAGTTTCAAGAATTTCTTTTGCACATTAATATTGATAGTACCCACAGATTCCATCCAAGAATATCCCAAAACAACATCCATATTATCCATCTCTGAAGTATAAAAATCACCATGCAACACATACTTATCCATAGAAACCTTCAAATCCTTTTACACTTGAACGTCCTCATCATCCACTTGTGTGTTTTCAATGTGTTTCGCTGGAATTTGCAATTTTTTTGCCAAGTTAACATTGATAAAATTATGCTTGCAACTAGGATTTATAGAAACAATGATCTTCTCTTTTTGAATCAATCCATGAACCTGTAATAAGGATATACCAGTAGGAAATAACTCCACATGTTTCTCCTTATCTTGTTTTCTGGCATGAGACCATTTGTCTAAAAGTAATTTTTCAAATTCTTCATCGGGCAGGTTGGAACACTTCTTTTGGTTAAGTAATCCCCACCATGTGGTTGCCTCATCTTCAAAATTAAACACTACAAAAGTTCTCCAATTATGTGCCCATAATGACTTGTGTTTTTTTTATGTATTCTTCAATAGTAGGACCATTATCTTTTCCTGTAAAAGCCATGAAGAGGGTTTTGAAAAAATTCACTTGGCGAAAATTTGAAATTGTCACAGTTTAGTCAATATTGCTCAGAATCCTTATTATGAACTATTTTTGGAAATGGAACAACCATTCTGCATCTGCCCATGTGATAGAAATTCTGATCCAGGCACTAGAATTTCAGATCTGCGCTGCAACTCTCTCGTCGTCCCCAAAATTTCTGCAAAAAGAGTTGATTTTAAATCAACGATATCTCCCTCATCCGGACTCCGATTCGACCAATTTTTTTTTTTTGAAATAGGGTATCTTTTCACATAGGATCCAGATCTACAATTAGATTTTGCAGATCTTGCACTAGGATGTCCAGATCTGCACTTCAATTTCACTGCCCTGAAAAATTGTCTACAACCTCACTAAATCAAGGATATCTCCTTCATCCGGACTCCGATTCGACCGAATTTTTTTTAAATTGGGTAATTTTTCACATGGAATCTAGATCTGAAATTATATTTTGCAGATCTTGCACCAAAATGTACAGATCTGATCTACAAACTCACCGCCCCCGAATAGATAAAATTCTCCACTTTTTTGCCCAAGAAAGTGCTCTGATACCACTTGTTATAACTCTGATATGAAAATATAAGACAATAGAAATAAACCCAAGAAATAAGATAGAAATGCTTCTTTATTATCAAACCCTTAAGGTAGGGAAACACCGTACATTCACTCCTTAAGGAAGGAGAACACTCCACAAGCCATATGTTTGTACATACAATAATCCTTGACTATTCCTTCCCTCTCTCCATGTAGAGTCTCTAGTCTCTATATAAGCCTCATACATACAATACCATGGATCATTACCATGGTTCCCTCATACCATCCAACTAATACCATGGGTCCATTACATTATTACTAATTACTTGTGGTCCCTTACATGATATGGGTTAACCACCTTATTTATTACTATGGCCCATTCCATTATTACATTATTACCTTGGGTACCTCCCTTGGTACCCCATATTATCCCCCCTAGGCATATAACAATTTAGGTGTCCAACAACTTCCTTAACTCCTTTTGGATTAGGGGCTCCAGTGTTGGATGAAATTTTCTTAGTTTATGCTAAAACGGTTTCACCCCCTCTTTGATGGGAATGACTTGTGGGATAATACAAGTAACATATGTATTTAAGTCATTGTATGTCCATGCAAACCAATCATGATATTGTTTGAATAAGTGGAAAAAGCATTTTCATTCTTGTGAATAAAAACATTTACCTAGGTTTACATACTTCAAATCTTCTTGAGTTCCCATATTGACTTATTTAGATGATAAATTCGAACTCTGAGTCTTGTTATTGGTTGGTGCTCTAAATCAACTTTGCAATTCATATAAATTTTCCACGGACACCACACCTTTAGGCATAGGGTTTCCTTTCATTGCATTAGATGCCTCCTACAAAGATTTATTGTGCTCATCCTCTTCTATGGAAACATCTTTGAATATGTCTACATTAGCCATAAAATGCAGTATCCATTGGTTGTCATTAAAATCATGAAAGTTAGTGATGTTGTCAGGCACAAATGGTTTATATATAATCTCAATAGAAAAACCAATTCTCAATATTAAAATATTTAAAATAAACAAAGAAACAATATTAAAAGCTTTAAAATAATTAATTAAATGCCATACCTCCTACTGGAAGTTCTTAAGATTCAATGAAACACAATGGGTAGTAACTCGTAACTAAAGAGTGATCAACTATGAGTCACCAATTACCTTGAGAACCTCTACCTTTACATCAATTGCTTTCTCTAGTCCAAGCACGAGTGCTTCATATTCAACAGTATTATTTGTGCACTCAAACTCCAAACGACATGAAAGAACATGATTCTTGTTACATCGGTCTATGATTATGCAACCAAATCCAAAGCCATCCTATGTGTTTGAACCATCAAATTATAAAGTCCAAATATTATTAGCAACTAAAGCACTTTCTATACTATTATTAGTATTACTATGTACATCTATATTACAATATTCATCTGAACCAGCTGAAAAGCAAGGAAGGAGATCCAAATGTGTATTTGGAGGAACGAGTGATGGTTGTGCTTGATAACACCTGTGGTCAGTTTCCAAGAAACAATTTCTAAAGATTAAATTGGCAAAGGCAACAGGCTCATTATGGCCCTCGAGTGGTGTCATTGTGTATTTCATGTATGGCTCACTTTTCACTCAAATCTAGTTTTTTCTGCCCTTGTATGGAAGCCATAAATGTGACCATTCTATAACAAAATAGCCTTATAATTTACTAGATCAATCTCCACTCAGGAGTACACCATAGGATTCAGGGATGTCTAGAATTAAAATATTTTTACATTGATGAACTCGATGATCATATTATAATCACATAAGAACATTTTTAAGTTCACCAATAGCTTGGAATAGATATCTATCTAGATGAATAATTTTTGCATAAGTTTTGTCCCATTTAGTCTTTATTTTCTTAGAAATAGATAATGGCATTACATTCACAGATGCACCAGAATTGACTAAACAATTATGGACATTGTAATTAAAAAATTCAAACGTTAAAAAAATGGAGGGAAGAGAGTGTTAGAATCTAGTGTTACAACATTAAATATAGATTCAAGGGAACTAGAATACTTAATAGACACCTTCTGAGAGGAAGAAAAATTTTCACCCAGTGAAGTTTGTGAAAAGGATTAGAAAAGCAGTCCATGCTAACTTGCTATCTTCATGAGATCAAAGATGGAAATATTAGCAAGCAGTGCAAAAGTATCTGGAGGACTAGCTTTGCTTGACACTTCAAGAGTGATAGAATTACTTTTTCTACTGAAGGAAGTGTTCTTAGCAATAGTAGCATTTCTAGACTTACTTTTTGAATTATAAGCAGAATTGACTGGTGGTGAGATTCTTCTTAATAATTGTTCCTTCAATTTTTGTCTTGTCACCTCTTGTTTAGAAATGGGTCCTTGTCTCCTCAATTGATATTGACCATTGTGATTTGGAGGGGGGTCTCACTTTGAGGTGGCATTTGAACACTCTTCTTGTTACCAGTGAGGATACAATCAAAAGTATTCACTGCCTATCCAATACCCGTATTTTCTTCAACTGCTATAGGTTCTTTTGTTTCTTCTATTTGTTTGGACTACTCATATGCTAATAAGGAATCCATAATGTGTGCGACCTGAGAATTCATGTTGTTGTTCCACTATGGGCATGTCTTATCTGAATGATATTCCTGATGGAAAGAGAAATAGTTGTCCATACCCTTTCTTTCAATATTCAGCACAACATTCGAACTCTAGGTAGACTTAGTTGATTGATAATTTTTTGTTGTTATTCCTTCAGAATGGAAAATAATTGGGAGGCTTTCTATTGGTAGAAGTCTCGCTTGACGTTCTCTTCAATTCTGAGACTTCACTGGTAAGCTCTTTTAATGTCTTGATCAAGCTTTCAATATCTGACGAATCCTTTTCCTTAGCCTTACTTGAAGAAGGATGGTACTTTTTACAAGTATCCTTGGAGTCTTTAGATTCATCATCATCAGTAATGCCTTCAATAGAACACAAGTATTTTTCCATGACGATGGCTTCTGCAAAGTTTAGATCCAGTGTCATCTTTGTAGCTATTTTTATGAAAGAGGAAATGTTGATGGGCAAGGCAGTTGTATAATAGTCAATATTAATTGAATCATAAGAATGCACACCTAGGGAAGCTTGTTCAATATGCAATTTAAATTTTGATTAAAATATTTTACTTTCTCCTTTACCCCATCTTGATATTATTGAGATCTTTCAATAACACGACGAGAGTATTCTCATCAGTAAATTTCTCTAATTTTTTTTTCTTAAACTCCCTCCAATAGTGGATTCAATTGAAAGGCAAACTATGGTACCATGTTGCTGCTCTACCTTCTAATGTAAAAAGAAAAATCCTACAAGTAAAATCATCATGCCTTACCTCTAACATTCGTAGATGCATGTAGAAATAATTGATGTGATCTTCTGTCTTTGTCTTCTTATCTGGATCAAACTTTGACAATATATTTTTTGGATGTTTGGGAAATTTATGAAGATTGTATGGAAGAGCTAGAGCTCCTTGGGCCATCCAATCCATATCCCGGTTGGCCATGCCCTCGTCTCGTGGTTCCTCCTTCTTTTTAGAATCTGGCGAGCCTTTTCCTTCATTGTATAAAATGTCATTGAACTCAAAATTAGTTCCTGGATGTTCTTCATCAGAAATAACAATGTCTTGCTAGTACCTTTCGTGAATGGGTGGAAGTGGATCTTGCTGAACTATATGTTATGAGGATTCTGCTAACTCTTCGAGAGTGGAGAAAACAAAATCTTTTATTGATGAAAATAGAACACTGGTATGAGTTGTTTCTTTCTTCTTAGGATGATGCGGGAGATTATGAGCGATAGCGAGTAAACCGATAACTTTTGGAAATTGACGGGTTATATGTAGAATCACCTGGAGTTGTTCATATGTGACCTCGTAAGCCAAATCTAGACCAGGATGAGAAGACACTCCTATTTTGGGAATAGGAGTTGGAATGGTGCTTAGAATATTGATATCTTGTCCAGAAGATGAATGATTAGGAGGTGTGGAGTTATCAACCATAAAAAACTAGCATCCCTCCTTCTAGAGCCAAAATGATGACGATGTTGGATACCGCAAACATACAAGGGATCTCCTCGATAAGAAATCCCAATTATACATCACATCATTTGATGTAGGAGTCCCATATGGAATACAACCCAATTTCCATTTACTTAAATATATGCCTTGGATTTAGCATTTAGCATGAGAGAGAAGCACACATGTTCTTTTGAATGAGCAAGGAAGTGTTCCTTGTGAATGTTTAATTGCTGATGTATCAAGGTTATTTCACTGCATAGGGGAAAATAAAGTGAGCCTCTAAGAGAGAATTAATAAAACTACCCTAATGGAGACATACATGGATGAGAAAGACTCATCTAAGATCAAGTGAAATAGTTCACATAGATGCGACATTTGTTATAAACATTACAACACATTTCCAATAAGTTAAGCACCAAAGTCACCGAAATAGTTCAATTAATTTAGTACATGTGAAATCAAACATGAATCATAAACATTCAAAAAGTAGTTTTAAAGCATCCACAATCCATGTATGAAAATGTGCTAGCTAAAAGGTTTCAAGTAATAATAAAAATTTCGAAGATACATAAGTACAATGAACATCACTAGCTCCAAAAGTGGAGCATTAGATCCATTACTTTCTCCCCAAAAGTACTAACTCTATTTATATAATGCCTTGTGGGATAAGCCAAGGTTAAAATTATTTTGCATGATTAGTGAGGATCCTTTTATAACTTGAGGCATGACCTTTCACATCCCCATGACTCTTGAATTTCGAACTCGTAATTACCTTTGGACTTCCAAATGGATTTTGGAATTACATATGACTCTTGGTATTACATGTCTTTTGGAATTCCATGGATCTTTTGTCCATACATGACTCTTATAATTCCACTTATTTTTCCTTACAATGATACATAATTACATCACAAATTCCACATCATCATGTGATGAAGATGTGACAAGTCACTATCCTTGATGATTGGGACTAATAGTAACTGATGGCATGGACATTCTTCAATAGTGACATGGCTACAACCTGTGTCTTCGTTCAAAATACAACTTCTGATCATTGATGTATTCACCCTCCAAAGGGTATTTGATCTTATGGAGTCTCTAGGGTGCTTCGATCATTTAGAATTCAATGTGTTCTTGTCCTCTTAATGCTTCCTTTATTGGCCTTATTTTCCCGATATTCTTTCATGCAGGGTTGCCACGATGTTCCTGGGATAACTGTCACTGCAATCACTCATGATAAGCTACCATTAGCCTGAAAATCTCATGTTCATACATTTTTCATGTAGATTATTTTTTCATGCCTTAACAATGTGCTTGGTGTAGGTTTTAACCCCGTACAGAAATTACCTGCATACGAATTCTAAATCACAGGAAAAATAAAAATGTGAGAGAATAACACATAAAACACATATACACAGAGATTTCCCACTGGATCTCAAAACCGATACTACCAGCTTGATTTTTCATTTTCTTCCTTTCAATGTTACAATACATATTTATACATGCCGAAGCATCCAATACCATGGATTGAAAGCCATCGCATCCAAAACCATGGATCGAAAACCATAGGTAGGTTCGCCCAACCTAATATAGGGTCCAAAATTTTTTTTCTCGGGGCGCTGCCCCGAACCCCGTAGAGGGGGGCTACCCACCCCCATCAAACCCCCCAGACAAGGGGGGCTTCTGCCCCCCCTGTGAGCCCCCTGCTGTGCAATCAGCACAACAAAGGGGGGGCTCCGCCCCCCCTCTAACCCCCTGGTTCACTACGTTAGTTAGTCGTGGAAAGAATATAATACAACCCAACAATCTCCCACTTCTTGTTTTCTTTCCATAGGGGGCCACAGGAGAGCTTAGTCATTTTTCCACCCCTGAAACGCCCATTGTTTCTCTACACCAAGAGAACTTCTCAGAGCTCACAGATTTTGTCAATGCATCTGCAGTATTCTTCAAAGTGTCCACCTTTACCAGCAACACCTTTTTGTCTTCTATCATATCCCTCACAAAGTGATACTGAACCTCAATGTGCTTTGTCTTTGAATGATAAGCAGGGTTCTTTGCCAAGAAAATTGCACTTTGGCTGTCACAGTCTATCCTTATAGCTCCCTGTACTAACCCCATACTTGAACACAATCTCTGCAACCAAACTGCTTCCTTGCTTGCATGAGTGGCTGCCATGTATTCTGACTCTGTAGTTGATAGTGCCACTACAGATTGTTTCTTACTCATCCAACTGACTGCACCTCCAAATAGGTTAAACACATACCCACTTGTAGATCTTCTCTGATACAGATCGCCAGCCTAGTCTGCATCAACAAAGCCATGAATATCCAACACTCTGTCCAATCCTGGTCTTCCTCGGTAGCACAAACCATAATCACTAGTGCCACGCAAATATCTGAAAACCCGCTTCACTGCTGTCCAGTGCTCCTTCCCAGGTTTTGACATAACCTGCTCAATACTCCCACTGCATGTGCAATGTCTGGTCTAATACAGACCATTGCATACATCAGGCTACCCACTGCACTTGCATATGGAACACGAGACATGTCCTCTTCCCCTTCTTGTGTCTTGGGACATTGTTCAATAGATAACCTCACACCTACAGGAATAGGAACCTTCACCGGTTTACTATCCTGCATATTAAACCTCTGAAAAATTGTCTCGACATACTTCCTCTGGTTTAACCAAAGCTTCCTCTTTGCCCGATCTCTTTTAATTTCCATGCCCAAAATATAGTTTGCAGCACCGAGATCTTTCATGTCGAAATTGGAGGACAATTGGGTCTTCAAATCCTGGATAATTTCTTTGTCATTTCCAACCAGCAACATATCATCCACATACAAGACCAGATAAATAACACGGTCACCAATTAATTAAAATACACACAGTGATCTGCTTTGCTTCTGGTGAAGCCAAGTCCCCGTATAAATGTATCAAATTTCTGATGCCACATCCTTGGTGACTGTTTTACCCCATACAGAGACTTCTTTAACTTGCATACTAGTTCTTTCTTACCCTTCACCGCAAAGCCTTCAGGTTGCTTCATGTAGATTTCCTCTTCCAAATCCCCGTGAAGAAACGATGTCTTCACATCCATATGTTCTACCTCAAAATCAAAAGCAGCAGCAACAGATAAAAGTAATCTAATAGAAGTTACCTTGGCAACAGGAGAAAAAATATCACCAAAATCAATTCCCGGCACCTGGGAATAACCTTTTGCTACCAACCGAGCTTTGTATTTCTCCACCTTCCCTTCTGCATTTGTCTTCTTCTTGAACACCCATTGCTGCCAATGGGTTTCCTTCCAGCCGGCAACTCCACCAGATCCCAAGCCTCATTTTTGTGCAAAGATGCCATTTCATCAACCATGGCCTCTTTCCAGAGTTTTCCATCTCTGAATCCACTTCTTCCTTCACAGTTCTGGGATCATCATCAATAACAGACAAAGC
>APFE030396279.1:0-18020 GCA_000404065.3 Pinus taeda | reverse complement strand
AAATCAAAACTAGAGAATTAAATATGGCAATTGTTGTTGATATTAAGAAATCAAATCAAATTGAAAAAGTAGAGGTAGATCTCCGCCACCTCATGCAACGAACCAAAAGAGGAATGGAGTTCGCCTTGACCTATTTGGTTCAGTGATCTAATGCCCCATAAATACTTATGTGTCTAAATCTTGATGTGAGATTGGAAGCACCGATTCCTTGAGTAACTTTTTCAACAGTGGAGGCAGATCGAAACCTACTGGAGCCGACTTTTCATGTTACAAGAGAAACCAACTGGAACGAGCTTTTCCTCCTTCAATATTCCTAGTCTACAAGCATGCATGGTGCCTCACTTTACCCACACTGTTTGCACTTCCTTTGCAAACACTTGGGAGTTTCTATCTATAAAAAATATAGACCACCATCGCCAACACCCTTCCTTTGCCAGCCAATTGGCCTTGTAACCATTTAGGCTTTAACATAATTTAATGCGTTGCAAGTCTGCAAAAATAGTTTACTTTGGGGTAAATGCTATGCTAATCTCTCCCTTAAGAGCACAAAAAGTCTTAGATAGGTCACGTGCTATAAATGCACTTTTATTACCAAGGTCCAATCTCCCCATTCTCGCATACTTTCCCTAATAGTAACTGGGGATGGGGGATCTTGTAGGTGTGATGGGTTTGTAACTTAATATATGTACAATAAATTTTCACGGGTTTAATTTGAAGTTGAACATCATTTTGACAGGTTATCGATTTATAATGCACTTCAAACTTCACATGGAAACATTTCCACCATCGGTCAAATACATTTTAGAATGCCAAATACATCGTGTAGGACGTCAAATTCTAGGCTTGAACCAAAGCTAGAGCCAGAACCAGCGTGATATCAACCAAAGACAATGTGAAACCATGACATGAGATTGATGAGACAAAATTTTTGTGGCTACTTTACCATGTAGATGGAAAATGTGTCCCAAGTTACCCGAATTGCACCTTGTCCATGATGGTAAGCCCTAACTCTAGGCGGGTGTATGAGAAGCGAAGTGGTGGCGATAGAAATAAGATGTTGGAAGAAGAATAACTATGAAGTGTAAGTCAATAGGGGATCTCTGATGATGGCAAGAATTGGAGACCGGGATGCCGAAAAGTTGAGTAGCTCAATGATGAGGAGATTCCCAAGCTAAAGGAATTATAGGACACATTACATATTGAGGCATCCATAATGCCTATAGAATAAAGGCAATGGACACGAGCTCACACAATGGGAACGATGTTTGGGCCATAAAGCAAGGAAGGACAATGTCCGTACTTCTAAAGTGGGTAGAACTAATCTCTCCTTGTAGAGCACCCAATTATAGACGAAGATCTCACATCCATGGGAAACAAAGAGAAAACAAACATTGCCTATGTAAAGAACAACGAAACCATTATGACCATTGGGATAACCATGAAGCAATGTTGAAGCTACACTCAAATACAAAAAGACTTTGAGAGAAATAGAGTTGGCCACATAAAGATTTTTGTCCAGAAGTTTTTAAGTTGTAGTCGAGCATGTGTTGGACCTAGACTCTCCAACGACAGTGGTCAAATTATATTCATGGATGTTTGTGGTTTCTATAAATACTATGAATGTGCAAGTTGGAGAAAATATAACGTCGAGGTGCTCTAAAGACGAAGGTTGCGGCCATAAGGATTTCCATAATAGCCCCGTTCAAAAGAAAACCCTAAGGATGAGGTGCCAGAGGCGTAAGTGGAGATTAGTGTTATTGGTGACTAGATCTCAATATGCTTGGGATCCCATTGATCACCTCATAACTCATTGTGGTGCATGAGAGTGGAAAACCTATGTTGGAAAGGTAGAGGAGGAAAGACGCAAAATAACACAAAATTCTCACACACAATAACATGAGTTGTGACTCTTAAATTGATCACACAAATCTTGATGACAACAATGAGCCTGGTGAAGGGTATTTAAACCTTTTTCAACTAGTGACTCACCTAAAAGAACTTGACATACAACCACACACTAAATTCGACTTTACCCAGAATAAGACTTAACTCGACTTGGCTCAATTTGATTGAGCTTGAATCAGTTAATTGACTCTCTAATTTTAGATAACTCCCCATGTATGAGTAATCAGATATATTTAACACCTCCCTCCTAATTACGACGGCTAAACTAAGACATGACTCATGATAACTTAAAACATGCCTACTAGTCTATGCCTCAACTAGGTTTACAACACCCAAGTTTCTTTTATGAAATTCAAACACATCTTTTGCTAATGGATTAGTAAATATATCAACCAATTGATCACTTGATTTACAAGGCTTCATGTCAACTTCTCCATTGCTCACAAGTTCTGTAATAAAGTGATATCTAGTATCAATATGCTTGCTCTTTTTATGAAACACACTATCCTTGGATAGTGCAATCACTGAGGTGTTGTCACAGTATATTGTTGTTGATCCTCATTGTTTCTACTTGAATCCATCCAATACTCTTCTTAACCACACTGTTTGACATGTTGTTGATGTTCCTGCTACGTATTCTGCTTTTGTTGAAGAAAATTTCACAATAGGTTTCTTCTTAGATGCCCCTGTTATCACACCTGAACCAAGATGGAAGACATAACTAGAAGTTCTCTTCCTATCATCCAAACTTCTTACAAAATCACTATCTATGTACCCAATCAAATCCTTCTTCTCTAAGTTTTCATACCTTATGCCACAATCTCTAGTTGCTGTTATGTATCTCAAAATTATTTTTCCTTCTCTCCAATGTGTGTCTTTTTGAGTTTCCATAAATGTAGAGATCAAACTAACCCCTTGCATAATATTTGGTCTTGTAGTTGTGAGATACATGAGACTACCGACCAATCCTTTGAATATAGTTGGATTGAAATTTTCTCCTTCATCATCCTTACTTAAATTGGTGCCTATTGCAATTGGTGTAAGGGTTAGTTTACAATTTTCCATCCTGAATCATTTCAGCGAATCTCTAGCATATTTATTTTGGCAAATAAAAATTCATTTTTTAGATTTCTCAACTTCTATGCCAAGAAAATATTTCATGAGACCAAGATCTGTCATCTCAAATTATTTCTTCATGGCTGCCTTAAATTCATCTAACTCAAGATCACTAGTATAAATCATGTCATCCACATATAAACAAACAATCAAAATTTGTCCATGCTCATTTACCTTTGTGTACAAGGTAGGCTCAATGCTTTTTTTGCAGAATCCATTCTTGATCATGTAGCTATCAATTTTTCCACAACAAGCTCTAGGTGCTTTCTTGAGTCCATAAAGAACTTTCTTCAACCTGTAAACTTTAGCTTCTTTACCTTCAACTTCATTACCTGGAGGCTACTGCACATAGATTTCTTCTTCTAGAATTCCACTCAAGAACGCTGATTTCACATCCATCTGGTATACTTTCCACTTGTTCTAAGTTTTTGTTACTAGAACTTCTCTTATAGTAACCAATCTAGCTACTGAAGAAAACCTTTCTCCAAAATCTATTCTCGGTTTTTGGGAGAATCCTTTTTCTACAAGTCTTGCTTTAAATCTGTCAATTTCTCCTTTCTCATTCAAATTTTCCTTGTACACCTATTTTACACCAATGAGGTTTTTGTCCTTTCGAAAATCAACCAAATGTATCATTCTTTTCAATAGCTTTAATTTCTTCATCCATGGCTTGCACCCAATTTTCATCCCTAATTGCTTCTTCAAACGAAGAAGGCTGGAATGACAATAATGCAAAGTTTGAACTACCATCCAAATCATCATAAATTTCTTTTAAACTTCTCATCTTTCTCTTACCATTGCATGATCCATCACCTGATTGATTGTTAGGAGAATTTCTGTATGTTGATATGCTTGAAGATCCATGTTTTTCAAAATATCTTGGAGTCCTTGCTCGGGTGACTTTGTTAGCTGTCTTCTCTTTTGATCCTTTCTTTTCCTTTTCTCCTACATTCTCTTCTTCCATCAGTGGCACCCTTGGATCAATTGTCTTGTCTATATTTCCATTCCATGACTCTTTTTCTTTAAAAAATACATCTCTGTTAACTATAGTCTTCTTGGTGACATGGTTATACAATTTTTAAGCTTTTGAATGCTTACTATAACTAGTAAATATGCATTTTTGACTTGTATCATCCAACTTGCCTTTTATCTCTTTAGGCACATGTGCATAGGGTACACATCCAAACAATCTAAGATGATATGCGTTGCAATACATACCTGACCATGCTTCTTCTGGTACTATGTTCATCACACTTTTTGTAGGGGATATGTTTATAACATAACACCACATGCAACTTCTTTTTCCCAATACTCATTAGACAAGTTTCTTCCTTTCAACATGCTCCTTGCCATATACATAATGCTTCTATTCTTTCTCTTTGCTACACCATTATGTTGCGGTGTGTACTTGGTTGTAATATGTCTTCTAATTCCATGTTGTTTGTAGTAATCATAGAATGACTTCGAATCATATTCTCCACCATGATTTGACCTCAATACCTTGATCTCCCGATCACTTTGGTTCTCTGTTAAGGTAGAAAATTGGATGACCAAATATCACATTTAATTTGTTAATATTATATGATTTAAAAATACTGTTAAAATGTAATGGTTTAGTCTGTTAGGGTGGTTTAAATAAATTTTACTAGTAAAGTTATAGAAATTTTATGGCTCCAAATTTGAGACAAACCATAATTTAATTTTATCCATGGTATTACCTATCTAATACTTATTTAAATGCCAATAATTTTTCTCAATAGCCGTTAGAATCGAAGAAATAATGTGCCAAAAGTGAATATATTAGAACTTAGTGAATGTAACAGTTGGACTCGAGTGGATATCCTGGTAAATATGTGAATTAAGAAAATAGCACTTGTGGATGTGCGTTCTATTTGTGGAGGAAAGTACAAAGAAACAATATTTGTGTCTAATGTGAAGTGTGCTTGCATGGACATGAGCCAACCAAACCAATGTTAAAGTGTTGCATTTTTTTTTCTCCAGGTGGCACTAGCGTAGAGTGGAGAAACTAGAGCCAAAGTTAGAGCCAACGTGAGATTGACCAAAGATAATGTGAAACCATGACGCGAGATTGATGAGATAACATTTATGTGGCCACTCTAAAATGTAGATAGAAGATGTGTCCCAAGTTACCTTAATTGCATCCTGTCCACGATGGTAAGCCCTGGCTGTAGGCGAGTATATGAGAAGTGAAGTGGTGGCAATAGTAGCAAGATGTTGGAAGAACAATAAATGTAAAGTGCAAGTCAACTTGGTATTTGTAATAATGGCAGGAATTGGAGACCAAGATGCCAAAACGTTTAGTATCTCAGTGATGAGGCATCCAGAGGGCCTACATAAGAAAGGTAATGGTCCCCAATGTTCGGGCCATAACACAAGGACACACAGTGTCCATGGTTCTAAAGCAAGTAGAACCAATCTCTCCTTATAGAGCACCTAGTTATAGACGAAGATCTTACTGTTGTGGGAAACAAAGAGAAAACCATCATTGCCCATGCAAGGAACAATGAGAACATACTGATCACTGGGATAACCACGAATCAATGTTGTAGCTACACTCAAATCCATAAAGAGTTCAAGAGAAATAGAGTTGGCCACAGAGAGATATTTCTCTAGAAGTTTTTAAGTTGTAGTCGAGCACGGGTTGGACCTGGACTCTCCAACGAGAGTGGTCAAATGATAGTGATGTATGTTTGTGGTTTCTTTAAACACTATCAAGTCGGAGAAAAGAGAACGCCGAGGTTCTTTGAAGGCGAAGGTTACCGCGATAGGGATTTCCATAATAACCGTGTTGGAAAGAAAAACCTGAGGATGAGGTGCCACGAGTGCTATTGGTGGCTAGATGTCAATAGGAAAGGGTGCAAGGACAACCTATGTTGGAAAGGTAGAGGAAGAAAGACAAAATAACACAAAATTCATAAACACAATAACAAGAGTTGTGGCTCTTTAATTGATCACACACATCTTGATGATAACAATGAGCCCAGTGAGGGTAGAAAGTTGTTTTTCCCATGTTCTAAGTTTTACAAGGTGTAGAGGAAAGGAGTCTTCATCAGTCGTGGAAAGAAAATCGCAACTAGATAGAGGCTTAAATAAAACACATAAATTTACTCACAGTAAAATATAGTAAAACAATGTAATCTACTCGTGAAAGTTTAAAACCATATCACAACAAACCATACTTTATATTATGATATAAAACATATGAAAATACATTCGCTTGGTAAATGAAGGCTACAACTGCAAGTAAAACAAAGAACTTACTGCCATGTAGGATTCATGAGGGGTTGTAGAGTAACTCTCAGTAAAAATCCGTAAGAACTTGTTTTCAAGTGCCAACCAATATTTGCTCCACAATTTCTCCTCTCAAAATTACACCATCGACTAAAAAATTAAAGATATTTACACATGTATATCCAAAATACATTTCAATACATAAATTTATGGCAAAGTCAAAACATTAAGACACAGGATGGGCGAATGTACAAAGTAAGTGAGTTTTTGAACGTGCAGAGGTTGCAGAATGAAAGTAAGAGCTATGTAGTAAATGTTTTCCCATACATATTTACCAACTCTTTATTCAGTGCTTTAACTATCTGATGTGTTGTGGAATGATCAACATTGTACTTTTGCTTAGAACTTCAGTCCTTCCGCTTGCAAACAAAATCACAACTTGAAGTTGAGGTGTACTACACGTATGGTTGTTGTCAATCTAATTAATTGCAGTAGTTGAGATTAATACTTCCAACACTCCCCCTTAATCACAATTGCCACCATTAACAATTCCCAAACAATCTCTGTGATAAACAAAAATTTCACGTTCCAATGGATTTGTGAAAATATTAGCAAATTTTTCCTATGACCTTGAGTGTTGCAACACAATTTCACCATTGTTAATCAACTCTCTAATAAAATGATATTTAGCATAAATGTGCTTGGTCCTCTTGTGAAAAACAAAAGTATTTGATAATGCAATTTCAGAAGTTTTTTCGCAAAAAAATAGTTGTTGTTCCCTCTTGGTCGTGGCATATATCCCTCAACATCCTTCTCATCCAAACTACCAGACATGCTATTGCTATTGCGGTGACATATTCAATTTCTGTTGTTGACAATGACAATATCGACATCTTCTTGGAGGCCCATGAAATGGCTCGAGAACCGAAATGAGAAACATATCCTAACATGCTCTTTCTGTCATTGACACTTCCTTCTGAGTCATTATCGGTGTAACCAACTAACCTGAAATCATTTGTTGCGGCGTGCAAAATACCATATTCCTTTGTCCCATTGACATACCTTATAATCATTTTCGCTTCTTGCCAATGCGTCTCCTTGGGTGTCTCCATGAACCTTGACACCAAACTCACCGCATACATTATATCTAGCCTAGTGGCAATCAAATACATCAAGATGGCCACCATACTTTTGTATAATGTTGGATTGGTATTGCTGCTGCAATCTTCTTTCCTAGTTGGAGTTGGTGCGGGTTTGTTGTTCTACATATTAAACCTCTCCAAAATGTTTGCTACATACTTTTCTTGGGAAATAAAAATACCATTTTCAATTTGCTTCACTTTTGTGCCAAAAAGATAACTTAATGACCCCAAGTCAGTATTTCAAATTCACTCATCATGACTTCTTTGAAATCAGTGATGAAGAAAACATCACTATTTATAAAAATCAAATCATCTTCGTAGAAGACAGAAATAAGAATCTTATCATCACTCTCTTTGATGTAGAGAGTAGGCTCACCGTCACATTTGTCGAAACCATTGTCCATCAAGTAAGCATCTATTCTATTATACCATGCATGTGGTGCGTGCTTCAGCCCATAAAGAGCTCTCCTTAACCTATACACATTGTCTTCTTGGCCTTATCCCTCATAACGAGGTGGTTGTGCAACATACACTTCCTCTTTCAGCACTCCATTCAAGAACAATGATTTTACGTCCATTTGATACACATTCCATTTATGTTGCACGACAATCGACACAACTGTACGCATTGACTCCATCCTTGCAACTGGCACAAACATCTTTTCATAATCTCTTCCATGTTGGTGATTGTATCCTTTGACCACTAGCCTCGTTTTATGCCTTTCAATCTTCCCTCCAATGTTTCTCTTGGTTTTATATACCCACTTCACTCCAATGACTTCTTTTCCTTGCGGAAGGTTCACTAACTCCCATTTGTCATTCTTTTCTATTGCTTCTATTTCTTCCTCCATTGTTGCAACCAATTTTTCTTCTTTGACCGCATCTTCAAAATGGATTGGGTTATCTACATGACAAAATAATGCAAATAACGAATTCAGACCAACGTTACTATCAACTTCATCTTGCTCGTAAATCTCATTTAAATTTCTGAATTTTGGTCTTCTTGTGCTTGTTGAATATGGGTTTGACATGTCACTTGGTGTTGCACTTTGCGACGTGCTTGGAGAAGCACTTTCTTGACTGCGTGATGTTATCACATTATTTTTTGATGGTGTTACTTACTGCCTGTTTTGTTGCACTTGAATAGGAGTAGAGGGAGTTGTTGTTAAGGAATTTCTTGCTACTGTCAATTCCTCCTTGTTCTCATGTGTTACACATACTTTCACATTGACTATCTTCTCTAAAATTCCATCCCATGCTTCCTCTTCTATGAACTGCACATCTCTATTGATTATGACCTTCTTGGTTGATGGATTATGGAGCTTGAATGCCTTGGATTCATCACTATATCTAATAAATATGCATTTCTCCCCCTTACTGTCCAACTTCTTTCTCAACTCATCCAAGACATGTGCATATGACACACATCCAAATATTCTCATGTGAGTGACACTATGCTCTCTTTCATTCCATGGCTCTTTAGGAACCACATTCTTGACATTTTTTGTTAGACACCTATTAATGATATATGTTGCACAAGTGAAAGCTTTATCCTAATACTCATTTGGAAAATTCTTTGCCTTCAACATACTCCTTGCCATTTCAATTAACAAATAAATAAAAAATAAATAAATCGTTAAATATTTTAAATTTTAAAATTTTAAAGTAATAAATCTATTTTATATTTAAAATTATAGTCGTCTACCGAGGCAGAGGACGGTCAAAAGTGGCCCGAATCCAAGCAAAAAAAATTCAAAAAATCTTGTAGAGGCAGTTCTTGAATCGTGTTTTTGATGGTGGAAATGGATTCAAAACCATAAAAAACGTCTAGGTCACCTAAAATTTTGAAGTTTAACAAGTATAACTTGGATTTACAAAAATTATTGCCAGATTTTCTCTAAATATGACTAGAATTTCCATAACTTTCCAGGCAATTCCTCAAGTTAGTTAGACTAAGTTAGTTAGACTACGGCATAATAAATAATAAAATGAGTCATGTACCGAGGCAGGCGGTCAAAAGTGGCCAGAATCTGGGCGAAAAAATTTCAAAAATTCTTGTAGACGCAGTGTTTGAATTGTGTTTTTGATGGTGGAACAAGGATTTATGTGTACGAATTTGGAATTAATAATGAAATAAAAAATACCTGATTGCCCGGGTGTGTGGTAGTTGGATGACTAAGGCTAGTAGTTGCAGGATCTGATTTCATCGTTGTATTCCACTAAGTGATTTTTTGTTAATATGTCTTATGATTTTTATATTTTATTTAAAATTAGTATAGATTTATTTAAATATAGATTTAATATGAGTTTAAAGAGATTTAATTTTTTTATTTGTAATTTTTTTTATAAATTTATATTATTTAAATATTTTTGTATAGTTTATTTTTTTTAAAGAATTTTAAAATTTTTATTTTGATTTACATGAGTAAAATTTAAATTTTGATAAGGAATAGATAAAATTACATATTATACAGGATTTTAAAATAAACTTACTCTTTCAATAAACTTATCCACAACATAAATATACAATAAATTTTATTTTTATTTTTTAGAATGAACCTACTCTTTCAATAAATCTATCAATTTAATAACATAAATATTCAATAAATTTTATTTGTATTTTTAAAATGAACGTTTTCTTTTAATAAACCTATCAATTCAATAAATTTTAATTTTTAAATAAATAAATATTTTAATTTTTATATATATTTTTAAAATAATTTAAGATCTAATTTAAAAATTTTAAATCAATAATTTAAAATTACAATTTTCTTAATTTTAAAAAATACAAAAGAACACGAAATAAAATTAAGAATTAATGAAGAAATTTCAGGGGAGAAAATGTCACTTCTGCTTCACAGCGGGCTGTAAGAACAGGACTGTTCTCCTTTGTAAGCATACGCTCCTCATCTGACACCGCAGAGGGATGGCGGAAGCTCTTATCTGTTTTTTTGGTGTCTTACTAGGTTTTATTAAGCATATTTAGCAGTTAAGTTTTAAGAGAATTTTATGAAATTTTTAAAGATGAAAATTTATTTTAAAGTTTAGAAATTTCGAATAATTTAAAATTAGAAAAATTAAACAAATTTCTAATAATTTTATATGGTTTTTATATAAATTTTTGACTATTTATAAGGTAAAAGAGTTTTATACTATAACATTTGTGAGAATACTTTTAAAAAAATGGAAATGAGTAAATTATTTTTTGAAAAAGACAGAAAATTAGCTCACTTGTAGCTATTACCTCCTAAAATTTTCCAGCTATAGTTTTGGAGATGAAAAAATTGGGAAAGGATAATAAAGTGTGAGGTTTAATTTGTTTTAGCTTTCTATAAGATCTAAAAATAATCACTCAAATTTTGTTGTATAAAATTATTTTTTTTCCTTAAAAATTGTCAAAATTTTATAGAGATTATATAAAATCATAAGAAATTTGAATATATTCGTAAAAGTAATGCCAATTTTTTTTACAAATTTAAGATAAATTTTTATTTATATTTTGTGATTTTCCAATTTTTTGAAAAATAGATAGACAAAAATGGATATTGCATAATGTTTTTGTCGGGTCGTGGCTGGATAATGCGGGTTAGACTTTTTGATTGTACTGTTCAGAATCTATCAATTTTATACAGAGACCATGGTGGATAATATACTGATGTTATTCTTAATAAAATTCTAGTGTGTTTTTCCTTTTAGAAAAAAAAAAATCCGGTTGAGGGTTAGAAATGAGTTAGAATATTTGCAGGAGGGCGCTGTGAATAATTTGATTGATTTAATGGCGTGAAGAAGAACATTATCTGTGTAGGATAAGCCTGGTCCGTGAACGGGATGGCGATATTAAGGGAGTGCCAGTGTTCTCTGCTCACGAATATCAAAGAGGCCCAGCTGTTTGTTGCGTTGTTCTGTTTCCTTTTTCTGTGCCTTTTTTATTTATTTCTCTCTTGGCATATAAATTTTTTTTGGAGGGTTTTTCCTTTGGATTTCTGGACTTCAATAATTTTGGCATGTTCCTTCATCTAGTTTTTAGGCTTTTCATTAATTTCGTTCTGCGCTTATCCAAAGATAACGGAAGGGCCGACGTCAGTTTTCGCGTCCACTAGCAATCAAAAGACTGGATTTCAAGATTTCGCCATAAATGCCGCCGCGGGATGTGATGGGATGAATCGCAACCGTGCCAAAATTGAAGCAGTAAAATCGTGGTGGTCCAGGGTCAGAAATTCAAAAGAGTAGTTTAATGAGGTTAAATTTTTTTTAGAAAATAGTGGAAATTTTGAGAAATAGAGGTTATATTTGTTTAAGATTTTAGGTTTTTTTGATAGTGTTAAATCAGTTTTCATTATTAAGTGATTTATTTTTTCAAACAATTTTATGGTCAAATTCTTTGAAAAAAAATCAAATTCTGAACCAAAAAAAATAACTTTTCCATTTCAAAAAAATAAAAAACTATAATAACTAATTTTAAAATTTGAAAACAAACCCGCCGATCAAATTTAACAATTTTCAAACTTCTCAACCTTTTCGAGTCTCATGAAAAGATATTGCTAATTTTATAAATTTTTAAAAATCTTCAAAATCTTGTAAATTTTTAAAAGGTAGCTGAAAAGCAAATCACCCCATAAGTCAAATTCATCACTAGATAGGGCCGGTCAAGTATGGGTGATGATTGCATTTTGATATATATTCAGATTTACAAGGTTCAAAAAAGTCAGAGTATCCTCATTTTTGCATTTGCAAGGAAAGGATTAAAATACTTGGAAAGCATTTTTCCTCTCCTATTGATTACCCCGTCGTACAAAAGTTGCAATGATTACCCCAGAATGCAAAAGTTTTGTCTCGTGTGATTTCCTCACGTTTGGTTAAAACTCTTTATGGAATACCATAGGTTTCGAATTACTATTATAAAAATTGTGTATCAATATTTAATAGTAATTTAATTTATATAATTATATTATAATAATTAATCTTATTTTAATATTAATTAATATAATTATACAAAATATAATTAAATATTAATTTTAATTAAAATAATATTTAATAATTATTTAATTTATATATAATTATATAATAATTAATCTCACTAATACTAATTAATATAATTATATAATAATAATTAAATATTATAATTTTTAATCAAAAAATAATATAATTATATTAGTTAACAAAAAAACATTAACAAACCTTTATAAATAAATATCATGAAATTATAATATACGTAGATTGAATCCGATATAATTGGCTGTTACCTCACTTCATATATTTAATATATTAGTGTTTCCATAACGGACTGTCGCCTCACATCTAATATTTAATATATTAGATTTGCTTAGACTAAATTTACAACTATACATACATGTATGTAAAGTTATATTAATATAATTATTGTTATAAATATTATAATATATATAAATATTTTTGTAATCGTATATTAATCGTAATATTAATATTTTTGTTAATTTGTGAGTATGCTCCCCACTGTGTTCTCTGTTTTGACTTCTAGAAACTCAAATCTATTGAGCCAATTGCTATGAATTTGTCTTACTTTTTGAATGGAACATTTCATTTCTCGGATGAAGATAATATCCAGGATTTCTTGTTTCATTCTATTAAGAAGCATTCTTTTCTTTCTCTTACTCCCTATACCTCTAATATTCCATGATGAAAACTTCATAGTTAAAGATTTGTAAAGGAGTAGTTGGCTAGATCTTTCATCTTCCCTGAATCTATCATTAGCTTTCCACACTCCATCAAGAGTTCATTCTGCTTTTTCCAGCCTCTTTTCTTGCCTGGGTTTCTAGTAGCTAATCCCGGAGTCATTTTTATTGTTTTCACACCTCTGTTGTTCTGCTCGTCGATGATTTTTCCTTTTTCCAACGCCTTAGCTTGCATTTTCCATAAAAACAATTGTTGTATTCTATTGAGCTCTTCTTGAGGTAACGAATCTACTCCTCCCGTGGTTCCCTCTATCAAGAACCCTTCCAGATCTAGATTTTCTTTATCAAGAATTTCCTGTAGTTCATGGTCCTCCAGGTCCATCTCATTCTAGGTCATTTCCTTATCCATCTCCAGTTCTGCATCACTCATTATAGCTTCTTTCTGGTAATCGATATCCTATGTTTGTTTCCAGTGTTCTTCTTTCTCATTATCCACAAGACTTCCTTCCATTGCTTGATCTTCTTTTAAGATCTCTTCATCTTCCTCAAGCACCTAGAATTTGTTTTGACTGATCTGTTCTCCTTCATCTTGATGTTGTTTTTGTCCTCTTTTTCCGCCTTTTCCTCGATTCACCACTTTGTGAAAGCCGTCTGTTTCCTTCATGATGTTAGTTTTGCTCTTGTTTACTACTTTACTTAACGAACAATCTCTGAAAAGGTGTCCATGTTCATGACATCTGTGACATCTGAACAGAATGTGCTCATAGTCTACTATTTGCACCCATTCTTCATCAAATACTTCCAAGATCACCTCATTTGGTAGAGCTCCTGATAGATCCATTTCCACACATATTCTGGCAAAGGAAGTATATTTTCCCTTCTTGTGGCTTCATAAGCTTTAACAAAACGACCTAATTTGTTGCCTATGGCGGCCAACAATTCATTTTGCCAATAATCAAGAGGTAGAGAATAGAGCCTTACCGAGACCGGTACTGAAGTAAAAGTTTCTTGTTCTAAAACAAAATTCATCATCCATGGCCGCATGTAGAGTCTAGTTGCTGCATAGAAGTAAGGCCCTCCTTCAAATACTTTGTCCATGTCTTCAATATTCGTGAACACCACAGTAAAGAAACCCTTTGACCCAAGATGTAGGTCAATGCTGCCTTGAGGTTTCCAGTGGTGTTTGATCTACGACTGTAAAGATTTTTCAGTATGCCATAATCCCATGAATTTACAGATGATAGCATATGTCTGCATGTGACCCATGTGTGCCTACAGAGTCGGATCATGTAAAATAACTCTGGGTGTGATTTCCGCTTTGGGTTTGTAGGGTCCCTTTTGTTTTTTGTCTTTAGTTCCCTGATTTTTTTTTTCTATTTCCTTGTCTTTTGTGCCATTATTTTCCTTGTTTATGGCCTCTCCTGTTTCCTCTTCCATGTTTCTTTTCCCATCCTCCACAGTGCCTCTAGCTTTTTCTAGAGGTTTCTTGCCTCTACTGGCTACGACCTCCTTATAGGAGGGAGTGGAGCTCCCTCCTCTGCGAACCTCCATAAGTATCACCGAATGCAACTAGCTGAAACCCTCGTTGTTCAGCCTCACTGTTCGTCCCCACTCCCCACAATTTGACGTCTGTTATTTGTCTTTTGCTTGATAGCGATCTGTTAATTACATTAACAGATCGCTATCAAGCAAAAGACAAATAACAGATGTCAAATTGTGGGGATACATGGCCAAACTCATCTTTCATTTTCTTGACTGAACCTATCTCATATTTTTCTGGGGAGCTAGTCGTCACACACTTGTCTTAATTCACGTTGCTCACTGCATAAATGTTTGCATATTTGTAGTGAACTTGAACATTGTATTCCACCACAATCCATAATAATAATCATAAAAATGTCCCCAGATGCCAAGGGTTTCATGTTTTGGTAAAGGGTCCATATCAGGTTATGAAAAAGTAAAGGAGGAAACCCTAGCTAAAAGTTAAAACCCTTTTGTAACACAGAAAAGGAAAGGTTCAAGGCTTATGGAGCTTATCACCAAGTTTGAAAGCAAAAGGTTAAGGCTTATGGAGCTTATCACCGAGTTTGAAGGTAGTGGCGTTGACCTAGTCATTGTAGGGCTTGGTATTGCTGGTGGGAAAAGTCCATCCTCAGCGTTTGCCCACGTCATAGGTCAATGTGGCCACCCTCTGAAGAACAACAAGAGTAAAGCGACAAGACCTTGTCCTTTCAATAAAATATGAACTCTCTTTGCTCTAGATATCATAATATCAGACACTTAAAAATAAAGAAAGATTAAAATACATCTGGCATGGTTGCAACCAGTTCCATAAACTTTAAAACTCATGGGCACCCATGATCAAATTTGAAGATGTGTTCTTAATTTCATTTGGAATGGCATATATTTATTTAACTCTTCAAGGATTAAAGGTTATAAAAAAAAAAATCACTTTCTACTCAAAAGTATATATTAAATAAACTCCTCAAAAAAATTCCATAATGAAATAGTGTCAAAGATTCTCAAATTTCATTAAAGAAAAAGAAGGTTATAAAAAAATCACTTCCACTGAAAAGTATATATTAAATAAGCCCCTCAAAAAAATTCCATAATGAAATAGTGTCAAATATTCTCAAATTCCATTAAAAAAAGGTAAATCTATGTTTCTTCTATTCATTTGATGATCTTCAAAAGTATTTGGACTTGTATAATTGAAAATATAAATATATATTCCCAATAAAAATGGATTTCTAGTTTTCATTTATTTCCATACATCATAAGTAGCATTCCAAATCTACCTCATTTAGAGCATGATGTGCACTTAGAGATAGAAACATTAACATATCTGGTGTCTCCATTGAAAGTCTTTATCTATCATTATTTTTTATCCTGTTTAATTTTCAGAAGCCTCTTTCACACGCTCATGTGGTTGTTGGGATAACAAGAATAGCTTGCCATAATTGCATCAAATATGAAAAGTCTTCAAACCGTTCATGTTCATCTCCACATAGGTCTCATGCCATACATATGATTTTTAGGGTATGATTTACAAATAGCACAAATAAATTCATTCATTTCAATGAAACATCTAGGAGTATCCACAATAAATGATTGCCCAATGCTAATTTTTTTCGCATAAACATTTCAACTATATTTTTGTTGGATAGTTAATATCATTCACTTCTTCATAATAATGTTGAGAAGTGAAAAACTTAGCCACATTAAATACATGTATATCTATGAAACTCCTGTCTAAATATTTAATCACCTTTACAATATAACATTTTCCCAAAAGAATACAATCATATAGCAGCCCCAAATATTTTCATCTTTGGAAAACTTTCAAACCTCAATGGATGTAAATGTACCTTACCTATGCAGTTGTACTATCTGCAAATTCAAGGGTTCCTCTTTATGCTTTAACTAAAAAAGAAGACATATGCACTTCATCTACACCAAAAATGCTTTCCAAAAATCGTTGACGAAGCATGCTAATAGAAACATCTAAGGTAGTGTCAATATATGTAATATCAACATGATCCTCTTCGAACTTTTGATTCAAATTATTTAATTCAACGAGCATGTCTACAAGTATATGGATGCAAACTTTTACTTGAAATATTGTTGCCAACTCATACATTTTTTTCTCCCCTAACTCCCAATCCTAACAAATAATGCATGAGTTTAACAAGTCTTTCCATGACCTTTCCTCTTGAGATCCACCTAATTTTATGAATTTGTAAGACCACTAACTTAGTGATTTGAAATGTATACATTAGCTCTTTCAATTTTCCATGTCCTTTAGTTGATTTTCCAAGCCATGAATAAACTTTGTTTCAAATTTGTTAATATATTGCAACTCTAGAAAATGAGATGAAGCCTCATTGCTTTTTAATGCTTCCCTGTGAGCTATACAATGGATAACTCATAAATCAGGAGCATATGAAGATTAGGAGATAAACCTTTATAAATACCCCTCATGGAAGATGTATCATCTGAACGAAAACCAACAAACTTCATCAAATATAAATCCATTTATGTTAAAAGAGTTCTCACTAGATCATACATACATTGAGTTATTCCATCCTTTATTTGAAGTAAACATTGTTAAACATTGACCTCTTCCACCATTCGTCAAATATGTAATATAAACAATCAATTGGTGTTCCATAAATAAGCAATCAATTGGTGTTCCATAATTTGATCAGTGCTTTTATCAACTGAAATTGAGTAAAATGCCCTGTGCAAAATCTTCTCTTTTAGATTATTCCAATACAGCTCTTTACACTACAACAAAACCAGCGATTTGCGCCAGATTTAGCGCTAGATTTTAGTGCATTTTTTTTGTAATTGTGATGAGAAACCTGGCGCTAAATCTGGCTCTATTGTACAATTTTTAAAGCGTCCTTTTTTGCGTCTGATTTTGCATCCTTTTTCACTCTAGATTTTGCATCATTTTTTGCACCAAACTAAGCATCATTTTTTGCGTCAAATTTTGAACCAAGATTTGCATCTTATTTTATGACAGGTTTTGCTTCTAGTTTTGTGTCATTTTTTGCATCTATTTTTCATTGTCTTTTGCTTCCTATTTTGTGTCATTCTTTGCTTCCTTTTTTGCGCCATCATTTGCATCAAGTTTACACTTTATTTTGCTTCCAATTTAATGTCTTTTTCTGCATCCATTTTGTGTCAGTTTTTGCATCTAGTCTTACACCAGGTTTTGTATCTAGTCTTACACTAGTTTTTCCTTCTATTTTTGCACCATATGTTGAATTTGATTTAGCACCAAATTTTGCATCCATTTTTGTGCCCATTTTTGCATCTTTTTTTGAACCATTTTTTACGTCTACATTTATGTTTGATTTGTCTCCATTTTTCCCATCTCATTTTGCACCATATTTTGCGTCATTTGTTGCATCCAATTTTGCGTTGTTTTTAACACCATTTCTTGCAT
>APFE030396275.1:178423-193507 GCA_000404065.3 Pinus taeda | reverse complement strand
TGTTGGGTGAGGCAAATCAGAGTACAAATGTTGTGTTATTAGAAACAGTTCAACAACTACGAGCATAGATGCGGAGTTTGTAAGTTGATAATGAAAGATTACATTTGGAGCAAGAAAATATTATGAAAAGTCTTTTAGATAGGAAGAATCAGAGAAATCCAAACCCCAACCAGGATGAAAAAAACCGGATTGAGTCACATAGACAACAGGGGAACATCTGAAGTTTGAAGGAGGACGAATCGGTAATGAAGAAGAATCTGATAACATCTTTGGTAAGAAGGGATAAAAAAGGAAGAAGACTGGGATAAAAAAGGCAGAAGATTGAACTCCAAGGGGAGTTCAAAAAGATCAAACCGATATATAATGGTGAGGCTGAAAAAGCAGCAAAGGCATTGTTAATTAATATGAATAAATACTTACATATATATGAATGTGATGAAAATTTGAGGGCAGGGTTAGAAATTTATCAATTGCATGGAAGGCCACCCTGTGCTGGGAAGAAATCAAAACAGTCAAAGAAATTAATGAGTAGGAGGTCACATGGGAGCAATTTCATAAGCATTTTAAGGACAGATATCCGACTGAGCATTTCTATGATGATAAAGAAAAAGAGTTCCATGACTTAAAACTAGGACAATAGTCTATAAATGATTTTATAGCCAAGTTCACTTCGCTGTTAAGATATGTCCCCTACATTTGCGAAGAGAAGGCTAAAGTCCAACGCTTTATTAGCAGTTTACCTGTCTACATGAAAGAGAAACTGGAGTTTGACAACTGTAAAACGATGGATGAAGCAGTCTGAAAGGCTCAGATATGTTATCATCAAATAAAGTAGAAGGGTGAAGGTAATAAAAATTGGACAAGTAAGAAAGGGCAGAAAAATTTTAGAACCAATAAAAATGTGAAAATTCTTGGTACCAAGTATCCAAGATGTAAGGGACCAAATGGATCTACTAACAGAAATCGGTAGAGGAAAGTGAAGCATCAAGCAAGTTGGAATTTGGTCATGTTCCTAAACCTCCTTTGCAATGTTTGGGTTGTGGGGAACCCCATTACTACAAAATTTGCCCCCATAGAGAAAGAGCAGAACCAGTTGCAAATGTTCAAAAAGCTTCTACTGTTAGTGATATGGCATGAAGAATACCCCAGATTAATGCAACATTGGAAGATCTCCAGGCAAAATATCAACCCTGGATGGTGAAACTCGAACGTAAAATATCCATTCAACCTATTTCCATTTTAATAGATCCAGGTGCAAGCTTGAGCTATGTCAGCCCAAGAATAATGCCATTTGAAAATTATAAAGTTTAAAAACCCATGGTTGGTCCAACTAGCCACAACAGCTAAAATAAGAGTAAATGCAAAAATAGAAGACTGTGTAATTGATTTGGCAGGACAACGGGTTAAGACAAATTTAAATGTATTGTCATTGGGTTCCTGTGGCGTGTTCATAAGCATGCACTGGCTAGATCAATAATGGACCTTAGTAAATTGTAAAGATAAGACAATTAACTTCCTATCCAATGATGGCACCAGAATAGAAATTCAGGGTGTAAGAAGAGAAGTTAAGTTACGTCCCATTACAACCCACCAACTAGCTAGATGCATGGGTAAAGGTTGTCAAATCTATGTGGTTCAAGTAGGGCACACAAACTCTACAGATAAATTGTCCTCCTTGGAGAAAATACCAGTGGTTCAAGAATTTAAAGATGTTTTTCCGGAGGATATTCCAAGGTTACCACCCAAAAGAAAACTTGATTTTACCGTAGAGTTGGTCCCTGCAGCTGCCCTAATTTCCAAAGCTCCCTACAGAATGAGTGTCCCTGAGTTAACAAATTAAAAATGTAGCTCCAAGAGCTATTGTATAAGGGTTATATTCGACCCAGCGTATCCCCTTGGGGAGCCCCGATTTTATTTGTGAGGAAGAAAGGTGGTACTTTGCGGTTATGCATAGATTTCAGACAACTAAACAAGTTAACAATTAAGAATAAATACCCCTTACCTCAAATTGATGACCTCTTTGATCAAGTTAAAGGTGTTGTGGTATTTTTAAAAATTGATTTAGATTCGGATATTATCAGATTCGAATTAAAGATGGTTACATATATAAAACTGCATTTAGAACACACTATGGCCATTATGAGTTTGTAGTTTTACCATTCGGACTCACTAACGCTCCAGCAACGTTCATGAGTATGATGAATGGAGTTTTCCATCATTTTCTTGATAAATTCGTTCTTATATTTATTGATGACATCCTGGTGTATTCTAGGAGTATGGAGGAACATAAAGAACACCTTCGAACGATGTTACAAACTTTAAGAGAAAACCATATTTACGCCAAATTTAGCAAATGGGATTTCTTCAAGGATCACATCCAGTATCTAGGACATACTATTTCCTCTGAAGGCATAGCAGTGGATCTAGAGAAAATCAACACCATCATAGACTTGCCTATTCCAATAAATGTGGCAGATATACAGTCCTTTATGGGTTTTGCTGGTTATTATAGGCAATTTATAAGGGGGTTTTCTGAGGTCGCTTATCCAATTACTTCCTTGTAGAAAAAAGGGAACAAGTTTCAAGTGGTCTAGGGGTTGTCAAGAGAGTTTTGAAAACTTGACGCATTTACTCACCACCCGCTTGTGTTGAATATTGCAGATCCCGAGGAAGATTTTTTAATCTATACAGATGCGTGTAAAGAGGGTGTAGGCGGAGTTTTAAGTCAGAACGATAAATTAACTGCTTATAAATCTCATAAGTTAAAAGAACATGAGCAGAAATATTTTGCTTACGATTTGGAGTTAATTGTTGTAGTTCACGCCTTAAAAGTGTGGCGACACTACCTGCTGGGGAAAATATTTTTTCTCAGAATAGATCACAGCATCTTAACGAGTTTTTTCAATCAACCCACCTTAAGTGTGCTCCAAGCTCGGTGGACTGCATTCTTAAGTGAATTTGGTTTTGAAATCAAACATTTAAAGGGAAAAGAGAACCGAGTGGCGGATGTGTTAAGTACGAAGTTTCATTATGTCTACGAAATTTCATTTAGTCAAGTAGAATTCAATTTTGTTGAGCAAATAAAGTAGCTCAGAAGGATGTATAATATGGTTATATTTGGTAACAAGCTAAATATGCACATAATTCTACGGAGAAAAAAGGATACAGTATTGACCCTGAAAATTTGTTGATGTTTAGAAATCGTATATATGTTCCTTGTCAGTTGTCAATAAAGAAAATTATGTTAGATGAATTTCACAGAAGCCCTTGTTCTACCCACCCAGGCTATCAAAAGCTTTTTTCTACAATTAAGAAAAATTATTACTGCCCTGGCATGAGGAAAGATATTGCAGAATATTTGGCCAGATGCCTAGAATGCCAGCAAGTTAAAGCTGGGCATCAACATCCTGCTGGGTTACTACATCCCTTACCCGATCCCTGAATGGAAGTGGGATACCATAACCTTAGATTTCATAACAAGTTTACCGGGATCAAAAAGAAAAAATGACTCAATTATGGTTGTGGTAGACAAACTGAGCAAGACCACCCATTTTATACCTGTCAAGTCCACATACCAAACAGCCCAAATAACAGATATATTTATGAAAGAGATTTTTAGGCTGCATGGAATGCCTCGAGTCATAATATCTAATCAAGATGTTAAGTTTACCTCTGCTTTTTGGAAAGCATTATTTATGGGGTTAGGCACACAAATTCACTTCAACACTGCTTATCACCCCCAGACTGATGGAAAAACTGAAAGAGTCAATAAGGTGGTAGAGGACATGTTGCGTATGTATGTGATGCAACAACCCGGAAAATGGGAAGAATACCTACACTTGGTAGAGTTTTCTTACAACAATGGCTATAATGAGTCACTAAAAATGAGTCCTTTTGAAGTACTCTATGGAAGGAAGTGTACCATCCCTACAAACTGGAATAGTCCCAAGAACAAAATGATATTAGGATCGGATATGCTGGAGAAAATGGAAAGAACCATGAAAAATGTCCAGAAAAATTTGAAGGTTGGACAGGATAGACAAAAAGCTAATGCTAATAAGAAAAGAATCTACCAGGAGTTTCAGGTAGGGGATCATGTGTACGTGTAGATTAAACCAAAGAGAAGCACACTCAGATGGGGAAAATCTGCCAAGCTACCGCCCTCCTGGCCTGTCGCCTCCCCTCACCCTCCCCTCGATTCTATGGCCCTTTTTAATTTCTGCTTGTTGCAATAAAATGTTACTAATAAGAATCAATCAAATTTCATGCGTAAAAATAAAGCAAATGCTTCACTTAAGAGTGAGGAGGATAACACTAATTTATTTTGTCAACCATTTAAAATAATAAAAATAAAATTAAGATTCCCTTCTCTTATAAGTTATAATTTGGGCTCGAAGGGGGATCGGAGACGGGAGGAGGTGCAATGGTTTTGGGATGGCTGCAGGATCCGCAGGAGCGTGCGAGATTAGGGTAAGCGCCTAGAGCCTATTCTGAACACATATCGCAGTCTATAGGGCACGGATGTCGGTTGACCTACTACCTATTCACCGACCTCACAACCCTGTCGTCGTCTCACCGTTCACCGTTCACGTTCACCGCGCAACTGTAGGCAGAATGGACGGGCACATGGATCCGTTAGAGGACCGCATCATCTTCGATATCCCTTATTTTGCTGCCTCGGTTTCAGCCGCACTTAGCTCCCCGGTCCCTTCATTGGCTCGCACAAACCCTAGCCCTAACCCTAACTGTCCTCCTTCTGCTGTGATCTCAGGTTTCTCTTCCGGTTTAGATGCCCCTCCACTATCTCCCGGCACAGAACAGTTATTGGCCTCTCTTTCCCCCCAGGTTTTGTCATTTGACCAAGTTTTTCTTCCTCAGGGTGACCCGCCTCCGTCTGCGGCCCCTCACGACTCGACTCCTCACACCTCCCCTTTCCCGGGGATTTGACCCTTCAGTTGTTTCAGCACCCCCGCTGTTAATGTGAAGCCTGTAAAACCCTCCCCTCCTGAAGGTACCTCCAGTCCCTTGGTTGACCATCCCTCTGCCCCCCGCACGAAGAAGCGGAAGACAAGGTCCATCAAGGCAACTGACAAAGAGATTACGGTCCCGTTCAAAGATCCAGCTGATTTCGGGGGCGCGACACTTATGGCCCGATCGGTTCTGGTAGGACATGTGAGGGGACGCACCTTTACTGTGAACAGATTGACAAAATGGGTGGAGGAGATTTGGGGAAACCTGCTTAAGGATCTTCCAGAGGTTCACATACTTCTGCGTGGTTGGTTTTCCCTGCACTTCAACAAGGAGGACTACATCGACCTAGTTCTTGCTAAATATTGGCATATTAAGACTGCACCTGTACTGCTCAAGTGATGGAGCCCCCTGTTCGACCCTGAGCACGAACAGATCGGGGCTGGTCCACTGTGGGTTCGGCTGCTCGGACTCCCTCTTCAGTACTAGAGCGAAGAGGCACTACAAAAAATTGGGAATGCACTCGGCACATATCTGGATCACGACTGGTCGTACATAGAATCCAAGCAGAGAACCCTAGCTCGAGTCCTGGTTCACCTGGATACACGGGAAGGGTTGGAGAAGAAGATTACACTAAAATGGGGAAAATTCAGCAGGATTCAGTTACTAGACTACGAGGGCATTCCATTCCGATGCTATCACTGTCATCAAGTAGGGCATTTAGCAAAGGATTGCCCTTTAATCAAAGGCCCTGAAGAATCCCCCAAAATTTCGCCCTCGGTCACTCGGGAGACTACTCCGGTCATCATTCGCTCAGCTCAGGGAATGGCACCAACACAGGCCTCGCCGACGAAGTCGGGGCGGAAGGAGCAGAGACCTACATCGCCTCCCCTGACAAGGGCAAGAGCGGCAGCGGCAGCATCTAAGACTTCGGGTACTAGCCACACCCCTATCTCTTTGTCTTTTGATTGCTCATCTGCATTACCATCTGCATCTGCATCTTGCACTATGGCTCATTGCCCCCCATCTGTGCCCCCTCTTAGTGATTCTACCACTCCACCTATCGTCTCCCTAATCCCATCCTCACCATCTTTATCTTCCTCCTCAAGGTCATCCCACCCATATTCCCTTCGCCCTCGCCCTCTGATCTCAGGATCCTGTGGGGGATTGGGCATCATACCCCTGCATATGGGGCATTAGACCACTAGGGGACGAAAATCAGATCTCTCAAAAGCCATCTGGAGAGCCGGTGCTGAAGTTGCATCTGGCAGGTAGTCTACCATTGAAGGGGTCCTTAGAGCAGCACCCACCCCGCGATGCGGTCCTCCATGAAGTGTCTATCATTTAATCGCAGGGGTTTGGCCAGTGAACCCAAAAAACTAGCCATTCGGAGAGTATTTGAGACTGAGCTGCCAGACATCATACTTCTCCAAGAAACTCTAGGTCCTGTGGCTAACATTACGCAATGCCTAAACTCTTTGTCTCCCCGCTGGAAATTCTTGGCCTCAGATGCTTTGGGGCGATCTGGGGGGCTGGCTATCGGATTCAACCCCAGATCTATTAGAATTTATTCTTCCTGGGGTGGGCATGGATTCTTAGGGGCGGATATATTCTCAGCTGATTTGGGCATGGCTTTCCGTATTGTGAATGTATACGGACCTTGTCAGCACAGAGAACCCTTCTGGAACTGTCTGTTAAATCTATCCCTGCTGACCGCAAGCCATACCATCCTGGGTGGGGATCTGAATTTTCGATGGGGTTCCGCGAATCATGGGGATCAATGGCACAAGTGGATTCAATCACAGACTTTATGAGGAATGCCCTAGAACAAGCTGACTTCGTGGACGTTCCCATGCAACAGCCCATGCCTACATGGTGAAACAAGAGAGTGGGAGAAGCTGCATTGGCTCGCAGACTTGACCGTTTCCTTCTGAAGGGACCTCTGATCCAGGAACTTCACCATTTTAAACAATGGGTGGGATCTGGGGGATTATCGGACCATTCCCCCATTCACCTAGAGATCCTTGGGCCTTTGGCCAAACCAAAGGCACCATTCAAATTCAATCATACATGGCTCCAAGAACAAGACTTTATCAAATTGGTATCTGATTTTTGGCAGACTCATCCTATCAATAGGGAGGCATCATTGGTCAGGGGGTTCTGCAAGAACCTCACGGAGCTAAAACCCATTGTCATAAACTGGGCCAAGGAGAAGAACAAAAGGGATACCTTCCAGCTTATATCTGTTGAGGAAGAGCTGAGCTCTTTGCTTGATGATAGGAACCTGGGACTCAGATCGGCAGTGGATAAGTCTCGACTGATTGAACTTGAAAATCAAAGGGCCTCATTACTCAGACAAAAAGAGGAATCCCTCAGGCTACGTAGCAGATCTATTTGGTTAAAAGCAGGGGATGAAAACTCAAAATTCTTCCACAACTTTGCAAAAGGAAGGAAAGTGACCAACACTATTTGGAGTCTGCCCCAACTAGATGGGGGATTGGTTGATAACTTGAACAAGCTTTCCCGGCTGGGTACTGCACACTTTCGAGGCTTATTCAAAAACCCACCGGGGGCAAACTTGGCTGAAATCATAGAAGTGGCTTCACTTTTTCCGAGATTTGTAAATGAGGAAGACTCGGAGGAACTCATGAATCCGGTAACCATGGAGGAATTGGAAATCACACTCAAATGGTTCAAAAGAGATAACAGTCCTGGACCTGATGGATGGACGATTGAATTTTGTCTTTCTTTCTTTGAACTGATTGGTCAGGATCTGCTTAGTGTGATTGAGGAATGCAGGATATCGGGGTCCTTATATCATGCCATAAACTCCACCTTCATAGCTCTTATTCCCAAGACGGACTCTCCATCATCTTTTGACGATTTTCGCCCTATATCGCTCTTTAATGTTCTCTATAAAATCATCTCAAAAATCATTGCAAATAGGCTTAAACCTATACTCTCCACTCACATTGACCCCCATCAATTCGCTTTCCTCGAGGACAGGCAGATTCATGAAGCCATTGGGTCTACCCAGGAGGCCCTGCACTCCATCTGGACCAAACGTCTCAAGAGCACTCTCTTGAAAATTGATCTCTCAAAAGCTTTCGACAGGGTCGGCTGGCTGTACATCAAGATGATCCTCATCCATCTAGGGTTCCCAATCTCCTTCATCGACTGGATAATGGCCTGTATCACGACCCCTACTTTCAGCATCCTGATTAATGGATCTGCCTCACATTTCTTCCACTCCGAAAGGGGTCTGAGGCAGGGCTGCTCTTTATCTCCTCTATTGTTTCTCCTGGTCATGGAAGGATTGAGCTGCCTAATCATTTCAGCCACAAGGGAAGGGACCCTCAGGGGACTCAAGATTACCGAAGAATGCTTCCTCACTCACCTACTGTTTGTGGATGATGTTCTCATCCTACTGGATGGAAGCATGAGAGACTCTATGACTTTCTCCCACATTCTTGAGCTCTTCTCACAAGCCACAGGAATGCAGGTCAACAGAGCAAAATCCACAATAACTATGACTCGCACATCGGTTAATGAGGCTCAACATGCCCTGCAAGCTTTCCCCTTCAACATTCACCCGATTGACAGGGGTCTCAAATACCTTGGCTTCTGGTTAAAACCCACATGCCAACGGATCGCTGATTGGACTTGGTTAATATCAAAATTGGAAAAACGCCTCACCTGCTGGAGCTACAGATACATATCCAGGGCTGGCAGGTTGATCCTCATTAAAACAGTGCTGGAGGCCACCCCGGTATTCTGGATGGCCCTTGCATGGATCCCCAGACATACTCTTGCTCGGCTATAGCAAATATGTAATCGATATCTGTGGGCAGGTAGTCAAGACAAGCGGATATTTGCATGGATCGGCTGGCAGAAGATCGCAATCCCGAAGAAGTGGGGAGGATGGGGACTCAAAGATCTCCCACTATTTGCACAAGCACTGGCGGCAAAGATGAGTTGGGCCCTGCTAACAAGCCATAATCTATGGACTCGTCTCTCATACCATAAATACATATGGCCCCTTGACATTATGGACTGGATTAGACTCCCCACCTGGAATAGTATAGGAGCATCATCATTTTGGAAGGCCATTATTCACTCAATGCCCATGATCAGGGACAATTTGGCTTGGAGGATCAGAGACGGGGCTCAAGCCAGGATCGGTATTGACCCTTGGGCAGGCAGTGGGGGAAGGCATCATCTACCTTGTGACTTAGTTGAATATCTATTTGCTCATGATATCAAGGTGATTGCACAAATAGCAGACCAAGAAGCCTCTGATATTTTCCATCAGGCTTGGAGATCAGCTCAGCATCTGAACCTCCCACCGCAATGGCATCAAGCTTGGGAATTATACAGGGAGGCTCTGATGGAATCACACATAAGAATCACCGAGGGGCAAGTCGAGCTAATTTGGAGTTAGTCGGAATTTGGATTTTACACTCCGAAGGCTAGATATACACTCCTCATCAGTCACAAAAAACCGGAAGCTCAGCTGGATTGGTGGCAAAGCTTATGGAAGTTAACCTCATCCCCGAGATCCAAGCTTTTCTTCTGGTGCGTACTCGGGAACAAGGTGCCCACAGGAGATAATTTACAGCGCAGAGCACATCACGACCCTACCTGGTGTGCGTTATGAAATTCAGCGTCGGAAACTACAGACCACCTGTTTGTACTATGCAGGGTCACACTAGAATTGTGGGCTGGCATTAAAAACACCATTGCTTACAACGGGACTTGGACAGGACATAATCTTACGGAGGCTTGGTCTGAGTGGACTGCGAGACACAAAGGAACCAAATTGATGAGCCTCCCTGCCATAGTAACCTGGCACATATGGAAAGCGAGGAACCAGATCGTTTTTCAGGACAAACCCGCTCACTGGAACCTGTTGGAAGCTCGTACCATTTGCGGCTTTCAATGAATTGCCAGAACCCCGTCCTGCACATGTTCGCCGCCCCCATCCACCACCCCTCATCGATCAATCCACCCCGTGGGCATTCTTTGATGGCATTGCAAATCAGCAGAGCTGTGGAGGAGGCATCATTATACACAAATCGAACCAGCATTACTACAGAATCAAAGCAGGACTGGGCACTGGCTCAAACAATTATGCCGAGCTTATTACTCTCAAACACCTCCTCCACTTCGCAATGAGCCACAACATCACTTGCATAAACATATTTGGGGATTCTAAAATCATCATTAACTAGTTCAACAACATTTCAATCTGCCACATACACACACTCAGCATTATCTTGCATGAGATTCAGGAACTCAAATCTGCATTTAACAACATCTCATGTTCGCACATCTACAGGGAACATAACGAGAGTGCTGACAGATTATCCAAGGAGGCCACGATAATGGACAGAGGAGTATGGGAAATCACCGAAGTTCAGGGACAACAAGAATTCAAATATTACCACCGTCCATATATAGATCCGAGATACCAGCAAGCACCTCAGCAATAACTTTATGAATTTTTGTTTGATCATATCAGTATTTATGTAAATATCTAAGAACATATAGAACAGCAAGCGAGCCAATATGGCTTTTTTGTAAATCTTTTTGCAAAGGGAAAGATGACCCTGCGTGGAACATCTCAAGTTTGAACTGATTTCTATTTTTTGAAGGCTAATAGGCACACTGTTACACAGTGACCTCAAGCATATACATAGCGATATCATTGTAATTTTCAAATCATAATGAAAGTTACAGATTTTTTCAGTGGAAAAAAAAATAAAAATAAAAAAAAAAATAAAAAATCTAAATCTAATTTATACCTTAAATTTATATTGAATCAAATATTATTTACATTCAATTCCAATAAAATATATTAAAAAAAATTAAAATCTAATATATTATATGAAAATAAATAATCTATAAAATTCCAATGCTATAAAACAACCTATTTTGGAATTGTTTCGCTTATAATTAATTACTATTTTTTTTCATTTAATAGAATTTCCAGAGCAGATATCCCATCCAGCTTCAAAAATTGCAGTTCTTTTTACGCTATATCACATCGTGAATCTTATTTAATTTATATTAAAAACACTAATAAATTTTGAAAAATTGAAAACTTGATATTAACGACCTCGAGCTGGTGTTGTTGATATTTTTGTATATTGCTTCTTTTAATATTATAATAGTGGTTAATTTTTTAGATTTTTTTGTTAGTTAGTTTTCTCTAAAATTCTATTAATGTTCTATAAATTTGAAAATGTTATCGACTAATCAATCAATCTTTTACAAATTTAATTTTTTTTTATAAAAATATCTCAAATGGTTACGATTTTAAAACTAAGATTGGTTCTCCCAGATCTTCACACTTTAATAAGCATGGATGGTTGAATTATTTTGGTTCAAGCTTGGTATATAAATTGGGTTTAACATATAGCCAAAACCAAAACATGAAGCTTTCATAAATTCAGATCCAATCTGATACTACTACTCCAGTTGCAAATACTGGGCAGATCAAAGGGTCAAAGGAATTATGGCCTTCAAACTGTCTCTGCCTCTATCACTAGAGCAGCATGTATTTTATTAGCTTCTGTGTTGTTGCAGGCCTCCGTGTGTTCTTCACCCAGCAACAACCCCATTGACAACTGCTGGAACAATGGAAACTGGCAACAGAATCGAAAGAAGTTGGCAGATTGTGCCATAGGCTTCGGAAGCGCAACCAAAGGAGGAAAAGCAGGAGAAATATACACAGTCACCACCCCGGAGGACAATGCCGCAGATCTGCAGCCTGGTAGTTTGAGATATGGGGTGACACGTAAGAATCCACTGTGGATTGTTTTTGCTAAGGATATGATCATCAAGCTTCAGATGCCCCTGATTGTGACAAGCCAGAAAACCATCGATGCAAGGGAAGCCAAAGTCTAGATTGGTAATGGGCCCTGCCTACGCATCTACAATGTGAACAACGTTATTATTCATGGCTTGCAAATCAGTAATTGTGTGCCCAACGCGAGGGGCAATGTTTGGGTGGCGGACGGTAATGGTGGTGTGCAATTGATGGACGCAAGGGACGAAGATGCTATATCTGTAACGGGTTCCACTGGATCGACCACAACACCCTCTCCAAGTGCGAAGTCTGCTTGATGTCACACTAGGTTCCATAGCAGTTACTATTTCCAACCATCAATTTTTTAACCATGACAAGGCAAGCTAAACTGCACCATGCATATTTAGTCTTATTGTAGATTTTAAGAATATTTCAGAATTATGTTTTAAATTTTTCATTTTCTTATAGACTAGGATGAATTATTCATTTTAGTTTGATCATAGTTTTGAGAATATTTTGAAATGTGACGAATAATAGTGAATTAGCAGCACCATATAGATCTTTAAAAATTTTCAATTTTAGTTTTATCAAAAAAAATTAGAAAGATTTTAGAATATGACAAATAATACTAATAATAATTTGGAATACAAATATGAATTTTTCATTTTAGTTTAATCATAGTTTTTGAAAATATTTTGAAATGTGACGAATAATAGTGAATTAGCAGCACCATATAGATCTTTTAAAATTTTCATTTTTCGTTTTATCAAAAAATTTAGAAAGATTTTAGAATATGACAAATAATACTCATAATAATTTGGAATACAAATAATAAAACTTCCTTTACTGAATTACTTCTTTATTAAAAAAGAATTAGCCCACAAGACATGGTTAAAAGTCAACTTCAAAATTAATAAAGAGATAATTATTATTATTAAGGAACGAGTAATTTATTAGTGGATGATTATTTACTATGTTTTCCTAAATTAATATTTTTATAATAATAAATTGAAACAATTAGAAAGTAAGATTTTTGGAAAGAAATATTCCTATATGATTTTATTAAGATTTATTATTTTGATTAATTTCAAATTATTGTGCCTTTTTATTTGAAAGAGTGTTGTAAATGAATAAAGATTTAGAATTATCTAAATTATTTTTCAAATGGTAAGAGGGCTATTTTTTATTTTTCAAAGCTAAATCATTCATGTTTGTAAAAATGATATAACTTTGTGTATTGGAGTTGTTTTTAGTGTTGCTACTTTTTGGACTTTAGGGTGTTAGAATCTGGTAGAAAATTTGGAGCTGAAATATTGATTTGTGTTATTTAAGCTAGTTTTTTTGACTCTATATATGGATTCAACACTCTGAAAAACCCCTAAGGCATTTTTATTGTGCCGGGGTTACCTATCAAACTTGTGATTTCAATAAATTCTTGCTGGATTTTAAAGAAATTAGACCGAAAAAACCCATTGAAAAAGCTTCCAAAATTTCGCACTAAAAACAACTAGTTATGGTATCAACATTTTTGCATACTTAGTATTAGTAAATGTTTTAAATTGTAAAATAAAATAAAAAAAGAAGATAGTCCAATTAAGTTTTTAAAATTTTGAAAAAAACGAAATATATAGTTTTACATATTTTTGTATTAGTCTAATGTTTTTTTGATATCCCATGGAGTGAGAATTCAAACTTGTAAATTTCAAAAATATTCTAAAATCTAATGTACCTCAAACTTATGAAACCACATATGCATGCAGGGGATGCTGTTAGGGCACAACGATGAATATGGCAGTGATAAAAACTTGAAGGTAACAGTGGCATACAACCACTTCGGACCAGTGACAGTGATAAAAACTTGAAGGTAACAGTGGCATACAACCACTTCGGACCAGTCCTCGCGCAGAGGACGCTGAGGTAAATTTATCCCGCTTTTGGTTTTTCTCTCATATAATCAATCTCTAAACCTTAAATTAAGTTGAGTTAAGGTACTAATAATAACAATTTAGTAAGTATGTTTTTCGAATTAATTTGAAGTTTCAAACCAGCTAATATGGTTCATCATCTTTTGGATTAATCACATCAGTATTTAGTGGTGTAATGTGATTAATCGCTCACTAATATTCAATTAAAATGATCCCAATGTTTTATGATGTCAGAATTAGATTCGGTTACGTGCACGTAGTGAATAACAATTATGAACCGTGGGGATCGTATGCCATTGGAGGAAGCATGCATCCAACCATCAGAAGTGAAGGAAATCGGTTCGTGGCCCCAAGTAGCACGAATACGAAGTAGGTGACATGGCATGAAAACTGTGGCGGTCACTCCCTGTTCAATCACTCCCGAGACTATCGAGGTAATTGAACTTATGATCTCTTAATAGTAAAGGTGCTTATAATCTATCAATAACTAACATGTATTGTAATCATAAAAGTTTTTAATGAAGTGATTCCTATACATTATAAAAATATTGTAATCATAGAAGTTTTTAATGAAGAGATTCCTATACATCATAAAAAAATATGTAGCATACTTTTGTTTGTGGTGGTAATCGCTTGTTTATTATTATCAACAAAGTTATTAAGCGTTTGTTTATTATTATCAACAAAGTTATTAAGCCTAGAAACGGAATAAAATCATGGTACTCGTTTATTAATACACTAGTATATTTTTAACACTTTTTACCGGTTCAATCACTCCCGAGACTATCGAGGTAATTGAACCTATGATCTCTTAATAGTAAAGGTGCTTAAATTGAGATAACCTTCGGGGCTACAAGGTTCTTATGTTACAAGAGAAAAATAGCTTGTTATTTTTTTAACCAATGAATATAAGTGAAAAATAACTATAAATTGTTAAAAAAATTGTTCCCTCAAAAACATATTTTATAAATACAATAAGACAATTAAAATTAGAGAATATTTTTTACTACCCTAAATTAAATGTTATAACCACTAAATTATATACAACTTGATTTGTCCTAATGATTAAGAGCACATGTTTCCTCCTAAGAGGTCACAACTTCAAAACGAGAGGGGGTAGTGTATGTATGCCATGGTAGAGGTGGATCCCTTGTCACACAATTAAGGGGGTCTCATACACCAATGTGGTGTTTTAGGTCACAACTTCGAAACGAGAGGGGGTAGTGTATGTATGCCTTGGTAGAGGTGGATCCCTTATCCCACAAATAATGGGGTCTCATACACCAATGTGGTGTTTGGCTCGACTGTGACTTTAAAATTTGATAAAAATAATAATAATAATAATAATAATAATAATGTCCACATGGGGTAGCTCAAGCG